>JAYKAV010002855.1:538729-552562 GCA_035582835.1 Phoebastria nigripes | reverse complement strand
CGGCGGCGGGGCAGGGCGAGGCGGCGGCGGCGGCTTCGGCGGCGGAGGCGGCGGCCACCCCCTACGTGGGGCTGCGGCGGCCGCTGGGCTACCAGCTGGCCAAGGCCACCAAGGAGCGGATCTGGCGGGGGGAGTTCATTGACCTCTTTTCCTTGCTCCACACAGAGCTGGCCCCCGAGCACGGCCCGCGCCCGGGGGACACGCTGGACCAGTGGGTCTCGGCCTTCCTGGTGTACGCCAGCGTGCTGTGCGAGAAGCACCCGGCGCGCTGCGGAGCCATGTTCAAGTACCTGGACACCATCCGCAAGCTGCACGCCACCTACGGGGGCACCTCGTGGATGAACTACGACGAGGACTTTCGGCGGCGGGCGGCCAAGGACCCCACCCTGCCCTGGGGCGACGTCGACCTCGACCTCTGGATGAAGTGGATGGCGCCCCTCAAGTCGCTCGTCAGCAGGCAGCCGCGTGCTGAGGGCGAGACGCAGGCCTCGCCGGCCCCGCCGCCACCGCCGCCACCGTCCCAGAGCCCCAAGCAGGAGGAGAAAAGCCAGGTGTGACGGGCCGGGGGCTGCGGCGGCGCGTTTCCCCGCTCCCCTGGCCAGGCACGGTGCCCCCTCGGAGGGGAAGAGGAGAAGGGGGCGGTTGGGGTGCCCTCGAGTCGGTCGGCAGCTCCCACGTCACGGCGCTGACTCTTCACTCGTGCTACCTGTAGGGCCACGGCGTCAGTTGGCGAGGCACGGCGCCGTACCTGCCGGGGCCACACGGGTGTCCGGCTGGCCACCGTGGGAGGTGTGGGCATTGCTGGAGGAAGAAACACGCTCTCAGCAAATGATTGTTTGTAGCGTTTATTGCTCTGGCCACCAGTAGTTAGGAACCCCAGTAATTCCCTCCCCTGGTRTATAATTGCATTTTCCTGAAGACGTCAGAACGGTGTGGATTTTTTTCCTGAGTTGTCTTTAAAGAATTAACTTTCTCAGCCRTACAGATACCCATATGTAAGACAGAGTACAGGCTCTGCAGTTACTATGGGAGCATGTGGCTGTTGCAGGCTGTGTGGGAGGCCAGAAAAATTACGTGAATAAAGATAAACTTCAGTATGAATGGCCACAGCTTGCAAATTCACTGTGATTTGGAGATTTAACCTGGTTTGGGACTCAGTAGATTTAATCCACAAGTTCTGGCCTGTTTTGTGGGAAAAGATGGTGGGTGTGATTAGGGGAAGTAGGGAAGATTTTGTGTACGTTAAGGTTTTGCTTTCAGTATAGGCATCGAGTGCCACTGAATTGGTGTAAGCCTTGATGTACATGGGCAGATCTACCCTCTCCACTGCCTGAGCTGTGACAGCGAGCTCCGCTGGTACAAAGAGCTGCCTGCCTATGTTAGGGGTTGTGCTGCTTCTCTTATACTGGTGGCTGAAGTCTCTCAAATCCCCAGCACAGAAAATGCTGAAGGCTAAACGCTGATTTTCATGCCAGCTGAATGATGGTAGGGAGATTCTGTTATATTGGCTATATTTATTTCTAAGGAATTTTTTTAGGACTGTAGGAAGAACGTTTGCGTTCCTGAAGAGTTTTTGGTAGCTCATTAGATGCTGTGCTGCCCAGGGATTGTCAGCGCAGAGGAGTGGCTAAATTGTTGGACTCCGTTAGCCTGATCTGGAAAGGGAGGGCCCTTTTTCAGGGCATCTGCAAGCGTTTGGTGCGTCACACCAGGTCCTGACTTGGGCACCTATCGAAAGTGACTTCTCTGGGCTGACGTGCAATAAAGAAAGGGAGCAAACACCATGCAGTGGATAGTGTAACAGGTCCCAGTGCAGGCCTTGTGGCCTTGGTGCCTTCTGTGGTTGATGCTCTAGATTTATGCAACTTGTTCTGATACCTCTGTTTAGATTTCTCCATTCTCAAGAACAACAGCTCAGTTCTTGTTTTGCTGTGGATCTTATGTGAGCACCAGACGGGCAATGGCTCATAGCTTTCATCTCATCTGAGACTGGATCTTCAGCTTGTGATGTTAACCAGACTTGCAACTTCTTCCACAGTAGCCGGTCTGTCAGTGCAGAGCTTTGCACTGTTGTCTGCTGAGGCACCAGAGGTCTCGATCCCCTTTGGTTTCATGGAAATTTCCCAGTTGATTTTTAGCAGTGGCATTGATTTTTTTAAATTTTTTTCCTCCCTCACATTCTGGAAGAAGCAACCAGAAATTGTGTAAAGAAAAATTGAATGTGTTTATTTTAACTAAATAGGTTACAAAATACCAAAAGTTTAATGTTTGTAAAAACAGTAGTGCTTTAGCAGCACAATGAAAAGCAAAAGTAAAAGTTGTGCAATTGTTCAGTGTGGGTTCAACCGCYTTTCTATTCTTAGAGCAGTTTTTAATTGGTAGCACATAGTCTCTTATAACTGTTTAAAAGAGGAAAAAAGTCCTTAACTGAAATAATGGTTTGAGCAGCTGTTAAATGTGGATGAGGCCTGGGATAAAGCATGAGTTTGTCGTTGGCAAGGCAGCAGCAAGGAAATGTTGCTCTCTTGGAGGTGACCTGTGGGTTTCCCCTGCACCTCCCCAGCTCCTTGCAAGCCCTAATTATGTTGTGTAGAACTACTTCAGAGAAATAAGGTGTGACTTCACATTTGGGCAAAAGAATCAGAGAATTAAAGTGGGAGAGAATAGCCTTTTATGGGCTTACGGCTTTGGCCAGAACCTAAGCTTTTCCACATTCATGCTGTCAAGAGGAAGAGGAGGTGTTTTACAAAGACCTTTTCTTCCAGATTGTTTGTTTGAACTGACTTTGTTTTCATAATTTCAAGGGATAGCATTAGGCAGCCTGACTGGATTTCATTTCCCCTTTCAGTCGAAGGCTCCTTAAATTTCAGCTTGATGTAGTGCCTGTGTCTCTGGATCTGCAGTTCCATGGAAGGTTAACCGGTAAAAACAAAGTCAAAGAAAACAAAGCGTCATGTTTGAAGCTAGCTGTCCTTTCTAGATGAAGAGCTGTAACTTTGTTTTACACAGAAAGAACAAAGTGAGAAACCCTAGTTTTAGTTTGAGTGTGATAATTGGCACCTATGTAGGATAGCTGAGATCGATTCYTGCAAATTTATGTTTGCGTTAACTTCAGACAATTCTCAATTTTTTTTTTTCCAGACTCCATGAAAACAGAAGGCCAGTTGAGATGGCAGTCGGACTAAGTGGGTGAGTTTATATATAAAACTGACTAACTTTGGATTTTAAATATTTGCAGATTTGTTAAATACAGAATTTCTTATTGGTGCCAACAGCCTGACTCCGTTGGTGTTTAAGTGGAGCTCTGGTATTCTAGTGCATTCTTTTACCTCTGCTTCTGTTGCGTTGCAAGCTGTGCTAGAGAAGACGTAGGAAATTCATTTTACCCAATCAGCAATTGTAACAATGGACTACAAACCTGCAGAGCAAGCCAGTTTGCTGGAAAACAGGAATTCCTGCAGCGCAGCACTTGTCACAGACTATCCAAAGAGGGCAAAGATTCAGGAAGGTGAATAAATTGAACATTGGTTGAATGAGGTCAGGAACAGTCTCCCGGAGGAGAACCCTGCCCTAAAATACTACTTTGAAAGTATAAGCCAATTTAATGTGCAGATTAACCCTTCTCATTTGAGCAAACTTGTGTGCARTCCTGGATCTTTGCAGATCACAACCGGACACTTCAAAAACCTATGTACTATATTTGTTTTAAAAAAATAAATCATCACTTGTCTTGTTACAGCTGTTACTTTTACCATTTCATTGAGATTATCTGCAACATAAATGTATACTTGACTTGAAACAGTATCATACACTTGGTATAATAACTCAGGTTGTCAACAGAATTACTCTGTGAGGCTCAATATCGCCTCTCCATTCTTCTCTGAAAAATGCATTAACCATTGCTGTCATTGCCAGAAATCAGTTATAGCCCAATTGTGCATTACAAAATTCTTGATCAAATATAATAATTGACCTAAATTATTATTCTATTTTTATCCTCGTAGAATACTTAAGATCCTGAGCATCAGACTAGACCTTTGTAGTCTGGTGTTCATGAAAATCATATTCACTGGTTCACGGTTTAATCATTCTACATCTCAGTATTTTGTTCTCTTTTCCTTTTCCCTTGCATACTAGGGACTATGATCAAGGTAATACTATGATCCAGTAACGCGCATGATGGTAAGGGTATGCCTTTAGTTGTTTCAGGAAAAAGCTGCCATTATCTGCTCTCCTTTACCTTTCTTGATAGTTTCAATAATATGCATAACATGAAGTGTTTGTAAATTGATATTAAATTGTTTGTGACTTCACCTAAATAAATTTTTATATATAAATCCTGTTCTTAATCTTAGCCTTTTTTTTCCTCCCTTGTTCTTAGATTGCCACTTCCCCTTTTGTAATAACTTTTTCCATCACCTGACCTTTTACAAAATTTCTGTTTTTCAGTTATGAAAGCACAACTGAGTCTTAACTATCAACAGAAAACAAATCGGCCTTTGAAATTTACTTTCAATATTTTGCATAAAGGCTTGATAATGTTGTAACTGTAGTTGTCGTAGCTTATGCATCTTTCACAGTTGTTGAGACAATGATATGTATCGGGCCTTGATCTGTCTGAAAATGAAATAGCTGCTGTACTGAAATACCAGTATTTTAATGGCCTCCAAACTGGGACTCTGATCCAGTGAATGCTGAGATACCTGCATTCAACACAGTAGACTATAGAGCACTTTTACAGATGGAATTACAAGTTATAAAAATACCTTTCATTTTTGAGAAGGGGCTTAAGGTCAATAATCGGATCACTCGTGCCATTTTTCCATTGTCCTGTTTTCTTAAGAAATCAGAACTCGGTTACTCACTGGTCCATGCTGTGTCTCTTCACCATCATTGCTACACATGAACCACTGCAGGCATCTCCTCCTGAGGAAGTGCTGTAATAGTGGCAGGATTTGGGGGGAGGTGTGGGAAGGAGGGGATGTGGAGCAAGGAAGGATGAGTAGACATTGGTCTCCACAGTCCCACTGATGAATTGCACAARTGCAGGTCTTAACCTACTGACTCAGAGCAGCAAAGCAGCAACAGTTTTGTTTTTCTTGTCCTCTCCGAGAGCAGCATGCCCAGCTGGAGTCTGAAACACTTCCTAATGTTCTTCGCTGAGTCCTTCTGCCAAGAATTTGTTGGGTTTGTTTGTTACGCTCTCCAGTCTTCATACAGTCTGGTGCCCTTCCTGGCACTCTGTCACCTCCCAGTTTCCTGGTTGCTACTGGTGTTGGGTTGGACCACCCTGTCTTCTGCGTCTGCTGTAGACAATTGCCAAGGCTCTGTCTTGCTCTCCAGTGTCAGTGGCTGCTTTAAAATTGCTGCCTGCTTTCATAAAGAAACCTGCCTTTCAGATTATTAGCAGTGGTGTTTTAAGACATGTGGGACTTACCACCCCTCCCCCCCCCCCCCCCAGTTCTTCATAAACTTAGCCTTCATTGCTGTCTTTGAGCCACCCAGTAATTTCACTGTGGTACTTGTACATCCTTGCTTTGTGGTTTATTGTTGCATGTGTGCTTTCCCTCTCATTGCTGTGCTGTAAGCTTCTACGTGAAATTGCCTTGTCCATTAGTTTCTCATTAAGAGTGTTGGACTTCAATGGGTTTCTTCAAACTCTAACAGTTAGTTACTGCGTAGGTTTGCATCTGTCATTGACACCAGGTGAATCTTACCTTTACAGCTCCTGATGTTGTCTTGTCCTTGTTGAGTCAGCATGCTGGCTTTGTTGAAAGGGTGGTGCAGAACGGCATATCCTCTGTTCATCTCTGATTTATGAGTAGATTTCTTTCGGTGATTATAAGCTAAACTTGCTGTCATTTACATGGTATGGCAGGTGGCACGGAGATGCTGAAGATGCCTGCTGTCTGAAAGCAGACATTGAGGATAACCTGTTAACGAAGTGATGTGTGAAGATAGAGCACATGGTTGGTGAGAAGCTTAGCGTGGAAATGAACCATGATTCTGTTATTCGTTCAGTAACTGTGATCTGCAGCGGAAATCAGTAATACACAGGAATTTTTTTTTTATACTATTTCTGTAAGTCCTATTACTTAGCATGGGGAGATGTCCTCTTTTCAGTGGTGCTGCAATTTCTTACGCTTTTCTCAAAAAATCTTGAGCATTTGTACAAAGTTGCAGCAAAGCTTTTCACTAAGACTGATGGAATTGCCAGTTGGGAATACTTGTAAAATATGTGGGACTTGATTTGTTTGGGAGGACTGACATCTTATGGAAAAATAGTTTTGTCAGTTGACTAGAATTAAGTAGCACAAACTTTTGGGGGGTAATTTCAGACAAGTTTATTGTTAGGGATTTCTAGCAAGACAGGATTTTTTTTTCACAGATGTGCTTTTTCATGTGCTGGATTGATATACATTGTTATTACAAAGAGCAAATTAAAACCAGTGCAATGTGACTCTTAACAGCACAAAACGTGTTGCAACTTGGAAAGGGATGAAGCTAAATTACATATGTCTTTGAGCAAGCTGACACGGCTTGGGAGTTTAGAGTTGAGCTTCAGCAGAGGTAGAGTCAAACAAATGGGATTTCCAGCTTCCACCTGTGTGCAGCAGTGAGGTTTGAGATATCTGGAACATAAGAAAAATGAGACAGTGTTACTACTCTTCCGGCCTTACTAGTATAATGATGTGTCTTTAAAGGTTAGATGACAGCAGAACATTTTGCATGTGGGGTAGCCTGTCGCATCTGCAGTTGAGCAAAATTATTACTTCTGAGCTCGGATGAGATCCTGTCAGTCATTCAACATGACTTCCAATTTAAGCTTAAACCATTGCTTTCCCGTGTTCCTTTTTCTCCCATCATCTCGCCAACTATTGTTTTCTTCTTTATAAAATCTGGTGAACACAGCAAGCATGTCCTGAGGGCCAGCCGTGGCATCAGGCAGTGTCTGACTAGACTGTGAGCATGTATGGAGCCTTTTACCCCCATGTAGGTAGTTCTGCCAAGTTGGTATGGTCTAGCATGAAGAAATTTAGTATGGCTGGATGGAGTGCACGCAGGAGACTCCCTGGCTGCCTGCAAGGCTCGTGTGTTTTTGAAAAGCCGGTGGTGTTGGCAACAGGTCTTTCTGTCCACTCCCGTGGTAAAATCAAAACCAAAAGCCCAGAGACTGTTGTAACCATTGAGGAGGAGGGATGTGAGTCAGTGCTAACAGCGTAGATGTTTGTGGAAATGTTGCCTAGTGAAGTTATCAAACTTTTTTTTTAGGTCATATGCTTAACAGGGACTGCAACAATTGATAATGTCTATGGGAGTGCTTTTGGCAGTTCTTTCTACAAAGAGATTATGTCCCTGAAAACTTGGCTGGAGAAGTTACAAAGCTAGATCTTACTTTTCCCCTCTTGTTTTGGCACTCAGGTTTGACTTCTACCCCATCATGAAGTTCAGTGTGTATTAGTCCAGCCCAATACAGCACATAAATTTTTATCCATATAATCTTCTGGGTCCAGCACTCTTCTTTATTTTTTTTTTATTTGTTTGGTTTTTTTTTTTTTTTCCCTGGGAATTCATGTCAAAACCAGTTGGCATCTGCAGTTTGGCAGTTTACTGGGCAATCGGCCAAACAGCAGCCGAGATTTAAAAAGCAGGAACATGTTTACAATTACATGTTTACATATTTGTAAACATGAAATATTTCAAGAGTACTCTTACCTTTTTTGGTGGTTGTTGCTCTTTCTTTACTTTAAAGAACACTTTCTTCTTCCCAATGTCTCAGTGCAGTGTTGCTGTGTTAGTATTTCCAGGGCAGCATCCAGGATGTTTACATCCAAACAAAATCTGTTTTCTTTGAATTTTTTAATTGCAAACATTTGTGTCCATAAAAACCTTTCCACAAAACTCAGTCACTGTTTAGCTTAATTTTTTTGGTTCTGTACAAAGTCTAAAATTCAGATCACATTCAGTTTTCAGGTTTTTTATTTTCTGAACCATGTAATATGAGCATTGTATCTGCACCTACATCAGCGGGTGTAGAAAATCATAGAATCATTTAGGTTGGAAAAGACCCTTAGGATCATCAAGTCCGACCATTAACCTAGGACTGCCAAGTCCACCACTAAACCACATTCCTAAGCACCACATCTACACGTCTTTTAAATACCTCCAGGGATGGTGACTCAACCACTTCCCTGGGCAGCCTGTTCCAATGCTTGACAACCCTTGCAGTGAAGAAATTTTTCCTAACATCCAATCTAAACCTCCCCTGGCGCAACTTGAGGCCGTTTCCTCTTGTCCTATTGCTTGTTACTTGGGAGAAGAGACCAACACCCATCTTGCTGCAACCTCCTTTCAGATAGTTGTAGAGAGGTTAAGGTCTCCCCTGAGCCTCCTYTTCTCCAGGCTAAACAACCCCAGCTCTCTCAGCTGCTCCTTGTAAGACTTGTTCTCTAGACCCTTCACCAGCTTTGTTGCCCTTCTTTGGRCATGCTCCAGCACCTCAATGTCCTTCTTGCAGTGAGGGGCCCAAAACTGAACACAGTATTCGAGGTGCGGCCTCACCAGTGCCAAGTACAGGGGCATGATCCCTAGTCCTGCTGGCCACACTGTTTCTGATACAGGCCAGGATGCTGTTGGCCTTCTTGGCCACCTGGKCACACTGCYGGCTCATATTCAGCYGGCTGTCAACCAGCACCCCCAGGTCCTTTTCCACCAGGCAGCTTTCCAGCCACTCTTCCCCCAGCCTGTAGCATTGCATGGGGTTGTTGTGACCCAAGTGCAGGACCTGGCACTTGGCCTTGTTGAATCACATACAGTYGGCCTCGGCCTATCGATGCAGCCTGTCCAGATGCCTCTGTAGAGCCTTCCTACCCTCAAGTAGATCAACACTCCCGCCCAACTTGGTGTCGTCTGCAAACTTACTGTGGGTGCACTTGATCCCCTTGTCCAGATCATTGATAAAGATATTAAACAGAACTGGCCCCAGTACTGAGCCCTGGGGAGCACCACTTGTGACCCGCCACCAACTGGATTTAACTCCATTCACCACAACTCTCTGGGCCCAGCCATCCAGCCAGTTTTTTACCCAGCAAAGAGTGCACCCATCCAAGCCATGAGCAGCCAATTTCTCCAGGAGAATGCTGTGGGAAATGGTGTCAAAGGCTTTACTAAAGTCTAGGTAGACCACATCCACAGCCTTTCCCTCATCCACTAAGTGGGTCACCTTGTCACAGAAGGAGATCATATTCGTCAAGCAGGACCCATCTTTCATAAACCCATGCTGACTGGGCCTGATCACCTGGTTGTCCTGGACATGCCATGTGATGTCACTCAAGATGATCTGCTCCATAATCTTCCTCGGCACTGAGGTCAGACTGACAGGCCTGTAGTTCCCTGGATCCTCCTTCCGGTCCTTCTTGTAGATGGGCGTCACATTTGCTAACCTCCAATCAGCTGGGACCTCCCTGGTTAGCCAGGACTGCTGATAAAGGATTGAAAGTGTCTTGGTGAGCACTTCCACCAGCTTCCTCAGTACCCTTGGGTGGATCCCATCTGGCCCCATAGACTTGTGTGTGTCTAAGTGGTGTAGCAGGTTGCTAACCATTTCCCCTTGGATTACGGGGGCTTCATCCTGCTCCTCGTCCCCATTTTCCAGCTCAGGGGGCTGGGTACCCTGAGAACAATTGGTCTTACTGTTCAAGACTGAGGCAAAGAAGGCATTAAGTACCTCAGCCTTCTCCTCAGCCTTTGTCACGATGTTTCCCCCCCCTGCATCCAATAAAGGATGGAGATTCTCCTTAGCCCTCCTTTTGTTGTTAATCTATATATAGAAACATTTTTTATTGTCTTTTACAGCAGTAGCCAGGTTAAGTTCTAGCTGGGCTTTGGCCCTTCGCATTTTCTCCCTGCACAGCCTCATGACATCTTTTTAGTCCCCCTGTGTTGCCTGCCCCTTCTTCCAAAGGTCATAAAGTCTCCTTTTTCTCCTGAGTTCCAGCCAAAGCTCTCTGTTCAGCCAGGCCRGTCTTCTTCCCTGMTGGCTYRTCTTTTGGCACATGAGGACTCCTGCTCCTGCACCTTTAAGATTTCCTTCTTGAAGAATGTCCAGCCTTCCTGGACTCCTTTGCCCTTCAGGACTGCCTCCCAAGGGACTCTGCCARCCAGGCTCCTRAACAGGCCAAAGTCTGCCCTCCAGAAGTCCAAGGTAGCACTTCTGCTGACCCCCCACCTTACTTCTCCAAGAATCGAAAACTCTATCATTTTGTGATCGCTATGCCCAAGACAGCCTCCAACCGTCATATCACCCACAAGTCCTTCTCTGTTCACAAACAACAGGTCCAGCGGGGCACCTTCCCTAGTTGGCTCACTCACCAGCTGTGTCAGGAAGTTGTCTTCCACACACTCCAGGAACCTCCTAGACTGTTTCCTCTCYGCTGCATTGTATTTCCAGCAGACATCTGGTAAGTTGAAGTCCCCCAGGAGAACAAGGGCTAGCGATCATGAGATTTCTCCCAGCTGCTTACAGAATATTTCATCCATCTCTTCATCCTGGTTGGGTGGTCTATAACAGACTCCCACTGTGATATCTGCCTTGTTGGCCTTCCCCCTGATTCTTACCCGCAAACACTCAACCCTATCGTCACCATCATTAAGCTCTAGACAATCAAAATCCTAACGTACAGGGCTACCCCACTGCCTCTCCTTCCTTACCTATCCCCTGAAGAATTTATAGCCATCCATTGCAGCACTCCAGTTGTGCAAGTCATCCCACCATGTTTCCATGTTTGCAACTATATCATAGTTTTCCTGCTGTGCAATGGCTTCCACCTCCTCATGTTTGTTGCCCATGCTGCGTGCATTGGTGTAGATGCACTTCAGTTGGGCTATTGATCCTGCCACCTTTTCTTGGGGAGAAGCCCTAATTCCTACATGACCATTCTCAGGCGCTTCCATGGTTTCTAAACATCCATAACCCTTTGCTGCCACATGGATCTCCATCCCCCACCTCCACTGAGATGGCACACCRAAGGACCTTGCTAGCACACCGTCCCTCAAACACTGGCATGCTGCCTCCAGGCTTATCTCTAGTGAGCCTGGTTTTATCCCTTTCCCCCTTCAAATCTAGTTTAAAGCTCTTTTAATGAGCTCTGCTAACTCCTGTGCAAAGATCCTTTTCCCCCTTTGAGACAGGTGTACCCCATTTGCCACTTGCCACTTAAAATGGTAGTCCTAATGATCTGAAGTCAGGAATGGCTGTTTAAAAACAGAGATATGGCTTACACTGGCTTCAGATATTATAAGCACCATTTCCATTGCTGATGTCCAAAGTGTCCATAAATGCCCTATATTATCCCAAAATATGAGGTTACATGAAGTTATGAGGCTATATGATGTCTCAGCCTGTGACTGTGTGTGGCTTGTTCTGCAGAGGCAGTCGTAGGCAGTTAAAGGGCTGGGTGTGCTGGTGTTAGTTGGTGGGGCTGCTTAATTGATAAGCTGCAAGACAATGTGGTGGCAGAGGACCTGGACTGTGTGTTCCCCTATAGATGCCCCTGGCATAAACAGAGACAAGACGCTCCTTGAAATGCATAACACAGGCCAAGAGTTCGTACCTCCCCTGCCTAAACTTTCCACCCTCTGCTTGGGCATTCTGGSCTTTATCTTCCACCATACCTCCCTCGTCTCCTCTGGGTTTTTTTCACTCCATAACAGTCAGATGTCATTCATGCTGGTGTTTGGAAGGAAGAAATACCATCAGTACATGCAGATGGTTCCCTACTGTACACGTCTCCCATGGATGATCCATGCAGTGCTAAGTGAAAAGATTTTTTTTCCCCTTAAAGCTGGGGAATGAAGTTTATACAAATACTTAACAGAGGTGCTGGGATTACAAATGTTAGCAACCCTGGATTCTTGAGAATAAAATAAAGATCAGTTCGAGGTGGGGAAATCTCTGAGGGTGCCTTTGCTCAGGGTATACAGGTGTCTATCTTGCTGCACTTGGTGCAGCTAATGAGGGACTTGAAGCAAGAGGCTTCTCAAAGTGCTGTGGGCTCGGAGAAGCATTTCATTTTCCTTCTTTCCATSTCATTTTCCTTATCCTTTCTCCCTCACTAACAGTCTCCCAAGCCAGATATGTGTTTTTGTTACCAAGTACTGGTGGATAACAGGGGAAATCTCACTGGCATTACATTGGATTGTTGGGAGAAATGACTGTTTACATCTGCAAGAACATGGAGGTTTTCCAGCAGTAGCACAATAAATTTGGTGGTATTGAAGGGCAAAAAAAGGGACTTCAGGGGACCCAATCCTTCCTTCGCTTTGCCATTTAGGAAAAGGAGATTCAGCTACATAGCTTAATGTGGTATCGGCTAGTGGAAAAGCAATGGGTAGAGCATCTCCATGAGGTTTGGTACCAGAAAGTGAATGTGCATGTTGTTACTGCTATCGGTGTTTCGTAGGCCACTATATGAGCAGAAAAAGGAACCGTGGACAGCAGGTGAAGCTGGCCAGGCTGCTGGTGATGGTGACCCACCGAGCATTAGGGCACTTCACAGAACTGATTATGGAGCTGTGCAGCTCAAGGAGGGAGCTTAACAGATCACTGTTCTTCTTGTGCCTTAGCATGCTTTAAAAAAAACCAGACAGACACATAAAGTACTTTCATTGTATAACTGGAATGTGCAACAAATAATAACAACACATCAGCTACAGTTGCAAATGCTTTTTGAGAGGAGAGTGGGCGGTATCTGGTATGCACCATTTCCTAAAACATGCATTTTGTATTTTAAACATTTTGATTGCATGCAAATGAAAAGGAATAAAATTGAATCTTTCAATACAAATAAGGTAGAGAACAATACAATTTACCAGTGTGTTAAGATTACTTAAAATGTTTCGTGGCTTTGTTAGCAAGCATTTAAGAACATTGGGGTTTTTTTTTTTGTCAGTGCTCAAAACATTGAAAACACGAACTTTTAGCATGTTACAACATTGTTGAGATCAGCACAAGTTGCTTGTGGTCCTGTACTGCACAGAGGTGTAAGTAATCTYGGCTGTTCTCCATCAGAAGGGAGACGAATGGATAAGCATATCCTTTACCTGCCTCTTGTATAAGGAAGCAGTTAATATGGAGTTGTTTCCAAAGTGGAGAAGCTGAGAACAAGACCTTGGGTCACCTGGTTCCCCGCTGGTTCACAGCAACTGAACTGCTGGGCTCTGAGATATGCAGTACCTTTTTGCTTCTCTTGATCTCTCCAGCCCACAGCCTCTGAATAAGCAGTTTCTGCAGAGCACGGAAATGAAGAAACTGTTCTTTTTTGTGTTTTTCTGGTGTTCCTGCAGCTTCAGTCTTGACACCTTGTTCTGTGAAGCTGCTGTGAGAGGGAATCGCTGGAACCAAGAAACAGGTGAGGAGGGCTGGTAGAGATGTTTCCTCACAAGTGTCAGAAAAGTGCAATGAATGCTACTAAGCTTTCCTAAGTCTGGGAAATGTTGGTTATAGCTTGGTTCATATCTCACAGTGGTGGAGGACCAGAAGAGGTAAAGCTGCTTATTGCTATAGCTTGTGTTGCCTAGCAGTGTATGACAGCAGGCCCCGTGTATCATCGCAGAGTGGCATGGGCATGGGATGGTTTGGCTGTGGTAGGAGGAGAAAATTGACAGAACATGTCCTGGTGAGATGGCTGACTCTGTGGCTGTCCTGGTTTTGGCTGGGATAGAGTTAATTTTCTTCCTAGTGCTGTGTTTTGGATTTAGTATGAGAAGAATGTTGATAACACACTGATGTTTTTAGTTGTTGCTAAAAGTAGTCTACTAGTCAAGGACTTTTCA
>JAYKAV010002855.1:480621-538449 GCA_035582835.1 Phoebastria nigripes | reverse complement strand
AATTTTACTTTTTTTTCCTGATTCTCTCCCCCATCCCACTGAGGCGGGGGGGGGAGTAAGCGAGCGGCTGTGTGGTGTTTGGCTGCCTGCTGGGTTAAACCACAACAGTGGCTTAACCTGGCAAGCCACAAGAAAGTAAAACATATTTTACCTCTCCTTTAAAATGCAGAAGTGACTTTCTTGAGATGGGGATGTTGCCTTGAGCACGTGTGCCTGTTTGATGTAGTGAATGTTTTAAAAATAGTGTTGCAAATGCTGGGCGTGGTCAAGCAAGAACCTGAAAGCTTTGAAATGTTAGCTCTAGATAGCTTTGTCTGTTAGTTTGCTCCGCTCAAAACTACTGGCAGTTAAACTTCTGTATTGCTGTTTTAATGCCTGTGAAGTTCCACCACAAGTTTCCAGTGGTGTTATTGATTAATTACTTTGTGAACAACAACCAAAGGACCGATTCTTCCGATTTGCTTTCCCCCCACCCCTGCCTGTGGGAGAAATGCCATTGTGAAAAGGAGAGCAATTTCAGACATCATGGTGAAGGCTAGCGTTATTTAGGAAACTGTAGAGAGTGCCATTTACTTGATCCTCCCCTTTCTGTTGCTGCACCCTTTGAAAATAGGCAGGACCAGAGTCAAAGAGCCAGCAGGTGGGCCAGTGAAGAAGAGTGAGCCCTTTGAGATAGCTAAGGATGGGAGAGTTGTCTTAATATTTAGTTAATGACCTTCATCTGTGATATCCATTTTAAGGATTGGGGGCAAGTAGGAAACACACCCGCGTGCACACCACACGCTAGTAGCTACACAGGACTTCAGAAATGGGATGAAGCTTGGGGCTGGCTATAGATTCTCTGCTTTTCCTCCTTGCCTCTCTGCCGTGCCTGCCACGGAGGCTTTGGCAGGAGGAAAGGGTCAGTTCACCAGCCCCATTCCCTGTGACGCCTGGGCTGGGAGTTCAAAAGTGGTGCTGGAACAGTTGTTAGTGCTGCTGGGAGAGAGGTGGGGTGAGCTGTGGCTGAGGGCTGGTGGGAACGATACAGAAAATTAAGTGGTGCTGTGCCGGGGCTGCACCGCGGTTGCCTGAGCTTGTCTTGCTCCAGGAGCTGATGGCAGAAGCAGGAATTTAGTTGATGTCTAGAAAAGCTGAGTTTTACAAATTTGTGTGTAAGCATCAGAAATTGTGACTACAGAGCTATGGGAGGCCGGAGAAAACATGGTCGACAGTAAACTATGGGGAATGCTCTTTACTTGGAAGCCTTTTTCAAGCAGTAAGGAAATAGCAAAGTCTGTCAGACCTTGACTGCATGTCATGCTGAAGACAGTCAATACTGACAGATGGGTCAGAAATGATAAAGGTGCATTGTACGGGTCAAATTGTTGAGTGTGGCATATGAATATTTCTTCACCATGATATTTCCTATTGTGGTTTCCACTCCAGTCTTTGTCCTGGAAAAACTTTTTTTTTTTTTTTTTTTTGAATAGGAGTTCCCAGGGGGCAGGCAGTGGTGATGCCCTGAGTAGAAACTGTTTGGAGCCCTCCAAGATGTACTCATGGTTTATCTTCCGTGTGTGCTACTTTGCTTTTATATATGCTGGATTTTACCTACTGTTGTTCCGTGTAGTCTGATGGTTTGCCAGGGCCCCCTGCAATTTCTCAGCATTTCCTTTAAAGATGGACTATCCAGCCTGCATAATTTTAAAATACCCCAACATTCCTTCTAATTTCTTCTGGATGCAGGTGCTTCCAACGTCTCTAAATACCTCTGCTAGGTAGCGGGTAAGAGAAGCTCAACTTCTGTGTCCTCGAGTGTAGTTTGTTCCTGTCGGATCTCTTGTCCTCTGAGACACCGTGCTGTTCTTTACAGTACAAGCTTCTACTTCTCGTGTTTCTAAAACAAAGCTTAGCCATCTGACCTTAGATTCAGCATTATGCCAAAAAATATCTCTAAACCCATTTTGTTTGAAGTGAAGCGTCTCCTACTGCAACTATATAAAGATTACTCCCATTTTTCTCAACAGATAGGCCCCTTATGTTCAGCATCATACCTGTGTACATTTATTTATTATTACATTTATTTATAAAAGTATTTCCAATTGAGTGTTTTCATTGTTGAAATTATTTTAACAAGTTGCAGCGTCAGAAAAGTTGTTTTTTTTTTTTTTTTCCCCTGGAAAACAGCAATTTCTATGAAACAGAAAAGGTACTGAAAACCCATCTCAATTATTTTAAGATATTTTTGCTCCTTTTTACTCCATGAAAGGAAAATGGATTAATCTAGGCATTTGCACAGAAATTTCTTTCTCTTTACTGCAAATCCTTGGAAGTACATTATAATCGTCTTGCCATGAAACTTGTTAATGCATAAAGGTGTGTGCGCTAACGAAAAAAAATGAGTCTTGGCTTTGACATTAAGGGAGACGGCCTACAATACAAGTGGGATTTTTCAAAGCATTATTAAATCAGAAAATTTAAATCATTTCCCATTTTTTTTACTTAGAGGATAACCAAATTGATGTGAACCAATTTCTGAGACTATATTTGTAGCACTATCTTTAGTTTCTATTTTGGTGGTCAGGCTTGGAGCCAGACTTTTTTTGTTAACTTGGAGTTTTTCTGGCACAATGTAAAAATGGCTCTGTTTTATTATTCCTAACATTTTGCAAAATCTCCCTTCAGAGTAGACTTTTCTAAATTAACCAATGCCTGTGCAGTTATTTTCTACTTCTTACAAAACCACAGCTGAAAGGAGCAATTAAAAAGCTTGATTGCCGCTTTAAACTTGGAATTTCATCTGTATTTAACAGGAAGAAACTCTCATTTCAAAATTGTTTGCAGCCATTTCCCCTGTCAATGTTAATCGTATTTTTGTGTGTGCACAGACTGTGGGATCTAACGCTTAGGGATTTAGAAATGATGGGCTCTCATACAAGTGATTCCAGATCGTGGCATTTTTCCTTCGGACACTGTCCTGGCTCTTCCCAAGACATAACTTGTACAACCATCCCACGATCGCAATACGCTGCCTCTCGAGAGGTATTTGGTGTAGCTAGGCTGTATTGTGCCTCTGTAATGCTGCACTGAATTTCTCTCATCCAGGCTTTTAAGCAGAATAATAGTAAGCCTTCCCAATACCAATACAAAAAGAAACACCTGAAAAATCCCTGGCGCTGCAGACAAGAAGCCAAGGAGAGAAAGCTGAACCCATGGCACGTGCCCGACTATGGCACTGGCATGGCAGACTCCCTGCAGCTTCACTGTCACTATGGGGGAAGGGAGATGCTCAGTGCAGAGGCAGCTGAGCTGATCCTGGCGTTAGGTACCACAGAGCTGTGGCAGCATCCCGGTGACGGAGGTCTGGCGAGTCCAAGTCCCTACACGGTGCTAAACTGCTCGCCATAAACAGTGTCTCCAGCGGGACAGAAACACGAAGGAGGTGAACTGCTGCTCATCTGTCACTTTTGGACAAGGCAGATGTCCTCCTCTGTAGTATGAGCTACAGAGCCAGGACTTTACTCACAAAGCAGTCTAAGCATAGGAGAGCATCGGATCCAAGTCACACCAGTCCAAACTGCGGCAACAATTAGACCTGCATGTAATGCTGCCAGCTGCTGTACAGGAGGCCAAAATATTTTGCCTGGCTACCTTTATTCCTCTTCCCCCAAAATATAAAGCTGAGTTTATATAAATACATAAAAAACCACACATATGTAAATATAAAGCTAATTTCATTTTCAAGTCTTAAATGAATGTCAATGGTCTAAGCATAAATAAATAAATAAATGGCCACATGTGTCTGTTTTATTCAAAGCCACATTTGCAATTCAGAAATGTCTCTTGGAGCCGTCAGACTTTTCCCAGCTCTCAAGCACAGAGGGAATCCTCTGTCAAGGAGTCGACTGCCTCGGGTGCTGCACTACTAGTAGCTGTGGATGTGCTGCATCCACTAACTGCAACAGCAGCCCCTGTCTGAAATTCAGGAGAGGCAGCTGCTACCTCACCAGTGCACCACAAATTCAAGGCACCTCTTGTTGGACCAACCTAGGTAAGTGGAGTGAGGACGGAAAACCGGATCACAAACAGTTGGTAAGACACAGTGTCTTTTGATTGCTCTCTTGGTGCACATCATTCTTGTATCCCAGGAAAATTTCCCACCATCAGAAAAATATTTGTTATGTTTTAAAGCACGATGCATCTTCACATGCACAGGATGGGTATCCACTACGCTTCAATATAAACTTTTCTTTCCTGGGCAATAAAAGTTCTCACTATCCTCCAAGGCACTGACAATCTTTTCATTTATTGCTTTCAGATCTCCCAGCAGACTACAGAGCAAATAACGAACGAGTACTTTGATTTTTACCAACTTTCAGTAGATGGTATGTTTTCATAACACAGAAATTATTACACAGATTGTCCTTCCGGCTGGAGAAATGAGTTCTAACACATTGCGGAGTTTTAAGGCGGAGAATTCATTCTGAGGACAACCATGTGTCCTGGGAAAAAGATGCGAAGAGATAAACAAAATAAATAAACATTTGGAGTGGAAATGGYGAGTTAGTAGCTGCCCAAAGTGGAAAGTAGAATTCAAGTGTATTTCTTCGCATGCATGTGCAGTAGTTTAGTTTGATATCTTAAATCAAGAGAAAGAGCACACAGAGTCCATCCATTTTTTCCWTTAACTGCCTGCATGCTCACATCCAGCTAACGTTTGTGTTTTCAGTGTAAACAGGAATACTGTAATGAGTCCTGGCCAACCAATGGACAATATATTGAAATGGTTAATTGGATATATTGTTATTTTGATATGTTGTTAATTCTAATCTTTTTTCTTCCCATTACATTTAGATACTCATTTTGCTTTCAAGTTGAAAACTTAGAAACGCAGAGGCTCTGCTGTTTGATTTTAACCATATACCCCCATCCTGCAGCTCACCAATAGCTGATAAGTCTAAGCATAACATCATAAACACTAGGCTGAGGAGTTCTGAGTTAGAGCATTAGGGATGGATCCATCCTCCCTTTGCGTTGTTCACAGGTCAGCTGAGGATTTCACCAGTGCAGGAGGATGTATGGCTAATGTGAGTCAGCAAAGCTGGCCCTATACGGTGCTCGCCTGGCCTCCTGCCAGCACCAGAGACGTGCCTGCTGAAAGCAAGAGGTCACGGTTAGTGCACCGCTGAAATATGCTTGTTGTTGGCATAAGGGTCCCTACTGCAAAGCAGCGTAATCCAGAGCAGTCCTCAGGATCAGCTTGGCCGCAGCCCATGGGTAAGGAGCTGCTTTGTCATTCTCTTTGGGATGTGCTGAACGAACCCTTAGCCGAGCAATGCAAATAAGGCACATTTCCAAGTCGTGTCAGTGAGTTACGGTGCAGCACTGGAAATGTGGCGCCGGTCAGTAACTCTGTGCGAGCTCCTACTCTGCCCTGTGCAAAGAGATGCGTTTCAGCGTGCCCTGGGGAGGGGTGAACTTTTGCAGCTTGCAAAGTACCTGCAGTCGCTCTGACTGAGTGTCAGGCTGATTTTTCAGCTCCTTAAATAAACCAAAAGATTAAAAGAAAAAGCACTCTCAGTCTGTTTGAGCCAACTTTTTGTTCTTCTGAAAAAAATACATTTTTTTTTTCAGGTTAACCAAAACATTTTTAGAGAAAGTTGGAGGTGGTTACTAAACCTAGCCCTATTTCTTACTGATAAGGAAGAGACATCATTTGAGAAGGCACCTTTGCTCCTTGTCAATACAGGCCTACAATGCAGGATTATTTATTAAATCTGAAGTATGCCTCTTCTAAAGTTTCTTCTGAGCTTTCTATTCTTTACACATAGTCTCTATGCTGTTTGTTTCTTTCCTCCTCTGTTGTTTACCCTTGCTTTAATTTCTAAAAATTATTTTTATTGTGAGTCAGAATAAAAACACCCCTGTGAACTTTCTTCCCCTTGCCTGACAGCTGGGGCCTTCACCGTGCACTCAGTTTCCTACGACTCTCTCCTCACGTTGTATGCTAGAGCCTCCCTACGCCCCATCTCCCTATAGCGGCATCCTCCCCTTCTCTCCCTTCGCCCGAGGCTCTGCATGTTCTCCCACCAGCTCCTTCCTCACCACACCTTTGAGTGCCATGAATGTGCCTCTTGTTCTCGGTTGGTCCTCACGCTCACCCCTGCTGTGGTCCCTCCCCAGGTCCCCATCTCAACCCCCACCGGCATCCCTGCCACCCGCCTTCGCTCTGCTCTGGAGCCCCTCTCCGAACTCGGCCCTCAAACTAGGAGACTCTTTCCCACTTCTACTGCTGTTTTGTTTTCCTTCTCACCCACTGACACTCCTATCTCAGCAGCTTGAGACCTGGTTAAAAACAGGGTGTTGTTTTTGCAATAAATAAATAAATTGATCTTTAAGGCACTCCATGGCTCTAATCGGCAAAGAAAAGGTGGAAATACTCTTGGCCTCATAGAAATCTCAAAGGTAAGATGATACATCGTGGGAGTAAGTAAGACAGATGAAGCAAATGATACTCAATTTTGCAGCCAATTTTTTTGTTACTCAGTACCACCATCATTCAATAATCTCCTTTTTCAGTGTGTCCCATATGCCTGTAATACTACCTAAACTGGCTTMATTTTTCCCCTTCCACTTTCCAGCCCTCAGGTTTCTGGCTCCCTGGCCCCTGTGCGCAAGAAATGAAACTAGAAACTCTCTTTCTAACCCGTTGCTTTTGCTCAATCATTGTAACTTCTGTTAGGCAAGCTGTAATTCCCCTTCCTCCGAGAGCAGGCCTTTTTGTTTCACGTGCCTGAACGTCAGTTAGCTGCGGCCTCTCTCCCCGAGAGAAATGCGCTATGTTGCTGTTGCTCTCAAGCCTGCTTCCAAACACTACTGGTCCCCGCAAAAATGCATGTTCAGCGTGCACAGTGTAATAAAACCACTGCCTAAGACTGGCCTGAGCAAACGCTGAGCTCCAAGTAGTTCTGTGCTGTCATAGCACAGCCTGTGCAGAGAGAAAAAAAAATCTTTGAGTTAGCTTGACTGACATAACCAGTCCTCCTGTCATCATAGAGCGATGATAGTTCCTGCTTAGTCGCTACTGTATGCTCTGGCACGTAGGATTCCCAGTATGTACTGTGGCCTCATTACAGGAGCAGATATGGGACAGAAAAAACCCCAACCAAAACAACTCATCCCCTCCGCAATCTCATTTACAATCTACTGATGCRGAGCGCTGGGGCTGCATCGAGTCCCAGAGAAGCAGAGACCACTGAACCCGTATGAAATGCCGCAGACAGCTGCTGGCTGGTTTTTCCAACATTAACTATTCCCACAGCAACCTACAGCCTTTTTTTGTGACTTCAGCATGCCTCATGCTGTGAGTCTGTAGCCAGAAGCACGTGTGCAAGCAGGTGAATGATTATCTGGAAAGATGAGGTAATGTGGTTTCACCTGTGATGTGAAACCTCCTGGCCTCCATGACCGTCTTGATAAGGCCGGACCCACTCGGCCTGGCAGGTGCACACTTTTTGAAAGACAAAGTACAGAAACATATCTCAGGAATCAAACTACAGGTCTGAAAAGGTCTGAGACACAGCTTTGTGAGCAGCTTTTATTTTTTTCTTTCAGTCGCAAGCCTTATCATGGGTATGACTTTGGGAACAGGATCGTTGTCAAGAGAATTAGGAGCGCGTTCAGATTTGCTACCAGGAAAAAGAAACCAGCAGCAGACTGTGCTAACAGAGCATTGTCATTAAGCCAGGCAAAAACTAAAACCAGATCGAAACACTCCCATATTTTGAAGCCTTTGAAATCCCAAACTACGTCTAATTTTTGTAGCTTAAGCAGATACCACTGTTAGATGCCTTAGCTATCTGCCTTAGGCTGAGGTCATCTTCGGCCCGGGGGCTGATCTCATGACAGGTATCACATCACATCACACGTTCCTTCCCTGTTCTCCCCAGGGCTAATAATACATGAACAAACCAATAACTACACTGAAGATTTCTTTCAAAAAAATACCATGGATACATCAGTTTAAAAATTAGTTAAGACGTGGTGCTGTTAAATATAAAATGCTTTTTCTTTAAAGCTAATGTACTGCTTCTTGTTTGTGGGGAAGTCACTTTTACAACATTTTACTGAATGAGATTAAGTCAAAGCCATTCTCTTAAGAAATGAAGCACTCTCTTAAAACCAATTAAGTTACCCAGTTTGTTTCAACCTGGGGGGAGCAAAGCAAATGAGAGACTGACTTGATCTAAAGCCCCCTGACTTCAGAGGGAGTTTTGCTGATTTTTGGATTAGTGTCTCCTGTAAAAAGTGACTTAAGTCCTGGTAATGGACACAGAAGCTGTGCTATTGAATCACCTGGCAGCACAAATTTGATGGTATCAGATGTGAACACCTCTGCAGTATGCTGAATCAGAGTGCAAAATATGTTATGTATGTCGGTTTTATGCCAGCTGCAGGAGGACAAACAATACCTCAGCCAAAATAAGGTGTTATAATACTTCATATAATACCTCACATATACCTTATATAATAACAATTCAGACAGACTATGCAGGTCTCTAGGACAAGACATACCTCCCACCTACATTTTTTGAACCAGTATGAACCAGCAGAGTGAGTTTGTCCAGCACTTTGCAATCTGTGCCTGTTAGATATGGTACGAGACACCCTAAATCATCTTGTCAAACCACAGCCTAAGCACCTAATAAAACAAGCTATTTCATACAAAGTTTCAACCTCACAAGCACAGTCATGCAGCTGAAGTCTCCTCTGAAAACACACGCATGGTCAGGGGAACGCCTCGTATGCTCAGAATTAAGTAATTAGCTAAGAAGTTGCACAAAAGGGGCATTAATCCATGATTTCCACATTTCAGTTTGGCCATAAATCTGGCAATGTTTAGCTAATACCCCAGAAATCATTCCAGGCTGGAAGGATATCTTTCCACCCTCAGCTGGAAATATTAAACAAGATGAAGTTTTCTGCGTGGTGGGATCMAAACACTGGTGCTATAACATGTTTGCACAATCTCTGCAGCAGGGTTTCTCAAGAGGTTCTTCTACCAAGAGGTCCAGAGGTTCTCAGCATACCAGAGGTGCACCTGAAAATATGAAAAGGGCACATCCTAGAAGAGTGTTTTCCTGTCGTTAAAATATGAAGCGCTGTTCATTCCCTTACTTGGCTCTTTAATAGAAGAAGCCAAATATCAGGAAGAACGTTTACATATGCTTCCACAAAAATCAAGGACGCCTTTGCAAATCATTTGCACCAGAAATAGCCTATTTGAAAAATGCTGTCCTATTTATAATAACATCATCTGCAAAGAGAATCGGAGTTCCTGGGAATATTATTGCATGCTTAAATGACACCTGAAGCAACACAGAACTGTGTTGGGCTGAGGCTGAATATTTTGGAAACTATATTTTTGGCTGTATTCAGCCCTGTTAACTAAAAAGGCTAATCAGTGTGTTACAGAAAGTTTTATTATCTTCCCAAACTCATTTGAGATCACTACAAAAGGAAATATATGGCAGTGATTTAACCTCAGCAAGTCTCACAAAAAATCAGATATTTAAATTTGCTTAAACAGAAGAGGCATCCTGAGGAAGAGAGGAGATTCGTTTTCATAATAGGGTGGAAAAGGTAATCATCTGTCTCCAGAGAGGCTGTAAGCTGTTGGCGGTAAATATTTAACAAATAAAATGTAAGCTGGTCATCAGTTCAGTGCTGTGCCTTCACCCTGAAATCGTCTGTATGAACCCAACTTAGGGCAGGATATCACTTAACTCATAGCACCCAAGCTACGGCAAGGCAATGCCAAGCTGGAGTGAAGACAGACCATGTTCATACTGATGTTCACACTACATCAGCAGTAACTACTACAGTACACAGAGCCTTCCCGTAATAAGGAAAACTAACCACTGTACAAGAAAAAAACCAGCACTGCAGAGAAGTTCTGGAAAGGGCAGGTGAAAGCTGCGTTTATCCGTCAGGTCCTGTTTTCCTGCACGAGGAGGGGGCTCAGTGGTGGCCTTTTGCCAGGAAGGCCAGGTAGAGCCACGGTGCCCACAGGCAGCCACAGCATCCCCAGCAGGCTGCAGAGACTGAAGTGCCCTCAGCTTGCCTGTTAGGAGATGAATGGGCTTCAGCACCTCCCTGGAAGTAAACTATAACAAATAATAGCCTCTTTAAATTGTAAATAGGCTGTATATTATTTTTTTCCTTGCCCACACTTAGATTTCACTTCAATGTATTGTTAAAATGTGGGAGATGACCGTAAAACAATCAGATAAAGCATTTTCCTTACCTCGGACTGTGTTTAGCATTGGAATGACATGTTATGTTACTGTGGAGTAAGGACTGCATTGGTTTATTCACTGAAATATAGTCAGAGTCTAACAGTATTTGTGCTCATTTCTCAGCCTTTAAATAACCATGTCTTTTCCCATCTGTTAGTTCTTCTGGAACTTGATCAGTAAAATGTCTTTCAGTCTTCATTTTTAAGTTTATTCTCTATATATAGACCATATGTTTCTTATATATTATGCTCTGTCTATATGATGCTCTATAGGTATGTCAGTTTTCTTTATCTCCTTTTCAAAAGGTACTTTAAAAAATTCTCAGGAACTTTTTTCTAGTCCTTGGTATTCTTCTCAGATACGTACAAGATATAAATCTATGCCACTTTCAGTAGCCAAGGCTATTCTGCTTAACAGCTTAGTATACATGATCCCAAGAAGTTTGGACATTGCATGAGTAGCCTGATATAAACAATTGCCTTCAATAAATAAATTAAGTAGAAATATAAAAACAACAGTGTCATGTAAAGTGATTTAGTTTACACAGGAATCTAAGTGCAAAATGTCATCCTTTGGATGCCAAATACTGTATTAACATGGGATGGGAACGAGCCGCTTACTCCAGCTAGCATCTCTATAATCCCAACATCCTGTCTTTCCAAAGTCAGTACTGGAAAGAGCAATCTTCTAGGCTGTTGGAAATGATCCACTTCATAGATTATTCAGCCTTTCTCAGCTCTCCTCCTATGTTACTCACAATCTGAGAAGACCCCAAGACTCATCTCAGTCCCCACTGCCCACCAAGGAGACTCCCCCCAACACTAACCCTTTTGGATTTGCAGGTTTTGTCACAAACTCCCAAGGCAGCCCTTTTTTGATGCTTGATGAAGGAGAATCCTGCAGCCACCCCAGGGCCCCTGAGCACTGAGACGCTGGGCATCGCAAGAGCAGACCTGGACCAGGGGTTAGGACCTCTACTCCTCTGGGGCCTTGAGGGCCTCTGGTTTGCCAGCCACCTTTAGTCATTCTTAACTGACACATGCAAGGAAAATAAGCATAACGCATCTTACACACTTGATATTTGGTTGCAAGATGTCTCATCTATCCCTTTTTTCTAGCAGGCTGTCAAGATGATCATCAACAAAGAAGATTTGCACATTTTCCCCAGACTTGGGTCCACTGTTTTTGACAAGTTTCATCCTGGCCTTGGGCTCCCCAAAGCGGCTACTGACTGTATACTGACTGTATTTCTCCTTTCCCCCCTTAATTAGTAAGGCATCTATTAAATATAGCTTTGTTGAAGGGGTAAACTCCTTGTGATTGACTTAATTAGGACATTAACTTGTCCTTCAATTCCTGGTGACTTCTTTTACTCTAATCAGTGAAACTGCATCTTACTCAAGCCCAGGGGAATCCAGACCACTATGTTCAGACAGTGTTCAAGCACAGGGTATCCACTAGTACCTGAACTTATGGACAGGAGAAAGCAACCTATACAGGGCCATCAGAGATGTCAGGGGATACCTTGAATACCTTCAGTTTGGTTTTACAACCCCTAGTACACTATGTATAGATTAAAGAAGGACTGATAAGTACTCGCCAGAGAGAACAAATGGGCCCTTCCTATTTTCACTTTACCACAGAATATTGTTTTTGGAATAAGAAATTAAGAAAACAAAAGCAGACCCAGCTACCTAACCAATAAAAAAGCAGTGGTTATATCTGTGCCTGCATTTGCTTTCTTAAAATTGCTGCCATGTGAGGTGTGCGATGAATTGCTGAGGGTGCCAGGACACAGCCGGCACAATGGCGCAGGTGAGGGAGGTGTAGATTTGCATGCCCGTGCCTGGACTACACAGAAGTGTGAGGGACTGAATCCCACAGGCAGGCTGAGCACAAGATGTAGGAGGCAACACTAAACTTCCTCGTGGCGAAGCACACAAGATCTAGCACAAAAAACCACCACCATCACCACCAAAAACCAAAAAAAAAAAAAAAAAGAAAAAAACCCCAAGCAGACAAAATGAGCAAAAGACCTGTCAAGCTGTCTTCTGTGCCTGTTAGCATGGCTGTTTGTTCTGACCCCTAGGCGTCTTGTGATGCCTGTGGCTGAAAGCAGCAGAATACCAAGAGCCTCCCACATCACTGTCACTGTCCTGTCCCCCTACAGTCTGGGCATCATCCTCATATCTGTTCTCCTGCCCTGAAAACAAACGAGACCCCCAGAGACCCCCTGGAGAAACTGGAGAATATTCAGGGATGATGTTCACCTCTTGACTTTGGATGTGATAAAGCAGGCGCCTTCAGTGTTGTCACACTGGTGCTCCCATGGCTTCCATTATTTTCCTTGGCTTTTGTTTAGGCCTGCCTCAAACACTGAGTCCCTTTATTGCTACAGCAGCCACAGTGATGCATTTTCAGACATGCATGCTGGGTGGTATGGCTGCTTATGACCCCTTTCATGGATGCTTCTGCCCAGAATCCATGATGGTCCAGTGCCTCTGCCCAAGCTGAAATGGATCGAGCCATGGGAACACGATTCCAGCTCGCGCAGCTTCCATCACAGCTGGCTCGGGCTTGCTGGGTGCTCTGCTCCCGTGCGGCATGAATGATTTGGGCTGTAGTTGGAGTTGAGGTGGCTTGGCAAGAGGCACAGGGAGGGAAAGAGGCACAGGCCCACCTTGGCCCAGGTGAGGAAAGTCTCACAAAGGACTGACAAAGATGTGCCAGGCCCAAAACGCTGGATGAAAGTTACATCTTCCAAAATTTTGGCTATCTTTTACCCAGAAGAATCACTGTGTTAGCAACGTGCTGGCATTTGCAGGCCACCCTTCGGTACCTACAAATCAAAACTGCTCATCTTCTGAAGCACTGCCTTCAGCTCACCACTTGCTTCCTTTCTCCCTCTGACCTGACACATCACCTTGCCTTCCTGCACTGCTGTCACTGAGGTTCTGGACCCACTTTAGCTAAATACGCCAGCAGCACTGTTGCAGGGACGCACAGGCTGCTCTTTCATTTGGATGCTGTCAACTACTTATATGGTTTGGCAAAAATTAACCTGGTAATAATCCACGTGATTTTTCTCAATGAAAAAAGTTTTCTAACTTTGCAGTTGGGCTGTTTTACAACTTTTGCTATAATCTAATGGAGTAGAAAGAGAAGCTGCAATTAACCACATTGGCCACTGAGGAGGTGCCACAGCTGTTTCATAGTTATCCAATATGCTCCCTCAAAAACATGCCTATTCATAGGTAAATTTGGGTGGATCAGAGCCATTGTCACTGACGAAAAGATGTTTCTGCCCTGGCTACACTGTGCAGGAGCTGGCTGGTGATCTGTTGCAGAGACTAGCCCCAGCTTCGTGGAGGATTCACGCTGCACAGTGGAAGATGCCACTGGAACTGGCTGTTTGCTGGTCAGGAGGGCATCCCCTGGGGGCTGGTGTGAAGAGCTCTGTGCTCAGGGCTTATGGAAAAGAACCAATGGAAAAGATCTTGCTTTTGCTGATGACGAATTAAGCATTTCATTGTTACCATCCATCGGTTAGTAGTACAGCTCCAGGCAGTCATTTCTTGAGTACTTTTACTGTATCTTATCAGCTTGCTTATTTTTCAAACAGATGACAGCAAACTATTTTGCTGAGTTGGGCATTTAGGTATCTGCACCATTTTGAAGTCAAATGCAAAACCCATGCCTACAGATAAAAACATGATTTAAAGTGCTGCTGCCTCAAAACTTCATGGGTCTGATTTAACGTCAGTTTATACCGGCCCATTCACTTGCCTGCAAGTACAAGGGGCTCTAGATGAATACAAGTTTAGCGAGTGTAGCTCACTTTTCTCTCTCGGGATCTAATCATTATTAAAAAGACAGGTAATAACAATAGGCTTTACAGGAAAATCACTCAGTGCTTTCTCTTTCTCCTCATTAGGCAAAAATCCATTTTTCCCGTCTGTATTTTGTTTTGTCCTGTAGCCAAGTTTTTTATTCCTTCCCATAGTTCAAGGAGGATCCCCTGCTGCCTTTAGTCCAACTAGTCCATTAAATGGGCCCATATCAAAGTGTTCCTGTAAATCTAGACTAACCAGGGCATATGCACTTCCCATTTTCAGCTTGTCCCTAAATTTCTCCAAATTATGCACACAGATATAATGACAAGAAGGACAGCTAAGAAGATTTCTTTTTCTAAAAGATTAATTTGTCTTAACCTTAAAGATTTAGGCACAGTTTAAGCCAGACACTGAAGCAGATACTAATATTTCAGTATGTGTTAATACTCTTTGCTGAATAGGAACTGAGTTTAGCTTGTGCTTAATTTCCAACAAAACAGGGAATTTCAAACATGGGCTAATTATGTGTTTTGCTATATTTTCAGCCTCCAGCAAAACAACTAAAGAACATAGGCGAGCCCACCATCTGAGAAGCTTTCCTGCTTTCTCTTTTCAGGCTGCATTACCTCTGTTTAGTTGCATTTGCAAATGGTAAAATAAACAAATTGCACTGTGCATTCTTCAGCTGAACCATTCTTCCCTGGGAAAGGCTGGTTAGTCCGGAGCACACTGACTAATACCAGAAGGCAGAAGAGACAAGAAAGAACAAAGACGCATTCACTTAGCACAAAATAAATACGTTGAGAAAGGAATTACTCAAGGCTTGAAGGAGTATGAAAATACATTTTTAATTCTCTATGTACCAGTGGTAGCAACCTGAGCAATAGACAAGAGGAAGTAATTGCTTTAATTTAGCATAAACAATCCCCTGAATTTTACTAATAAAACATAGTGGGAACATTTATATTATTAGATTTTTAATAATAAAGCTTGTATCTAAAACTGAACAAAAGAAAAGAAAGCCAAAAAATCCCATGAACTGGGAAAATAATTTTAGTTGTGCTGAAATTAATTTAAATATTAGGTTATTAGATAGGTTTGATTAGGGGAAGGAAATCACAGAACTATCAGAGGAAGAGTTGTTCTCCCAGTTCATTGAAGAGAACTCACTTAAGGTGGGGTAGACCAGGGCTATAGTAGTTTCTGCCTTAGTCATCTGAATCCACCTCTCCCTCTATCTGAGGCACTGCTGTGGTCACCAGCTGCTAGACTAGGCTAGAACTAGAGTTTTTCCTCTTGACACTTCATTCTCTGTGAATAATTAAACATTGACTGGAGCAGGGGTAGATCCAGGTCCTACCTCCTGGGGGAAGGACCCAGCCACCAGCCTGCAGAGTCATTCCTCATCACTTTTAGTCTTTTTTACACAGTAGGATTTATACACAGTGAAACAATATTAAGAGAAGCCTGAAGGAAGCTCATTGTGGACTACTTTACGAATTGAACGTTGGGTGGTATTCTAAGAAATGGGAGAAAGTCTCTGGCAATGAGGGAGTGGGGAAAACAAAAGCTTTATTTTTCTACTCCCATTTTCAGACTGGTTTGCGTAGCCTTCCTTATAACTTAATTAGGACAGACTGAGTGGGCAGAAGGGATGGGGAACATGTGCACTATATTTCTGAACTGGTTTCCAAGTCGCTCAGAGCCTGGAAGCAAAGAAAGGACTGAGAGGGTGGGGTTTCACACCGCAAAGGCATAATTCACAGAGATCAATTTGACTCCACAAATTGTTTCCCACACCATCTGCTGCTCACCACTCTTAGTCCTCGACTCATAAGCCCACCTCTGACCTCCACCTCATGCCAAATATCCTTCATTTTATAATCATAGCCAGGGCTATTGTCTGTCCACAATAATTTGTCTCAGCTTGGGAAGAGAGGAAGAAAATGTGGGAAGACACATAACTACTCCCAGAACTCCACCCCTTCCTACACTTATTTTTCCAAAAGCCATTAGTCACATCCTCACTCTGAGGATAGCAAAGGCCATTCATGGTTATTTCCCATGAAGCCAGGACCGCCACTCCAAACTAATGGACTCCTTCGCAAATACGCGTCATGCGGGGAACAGCATGGAGGGCTTCACCGTTTCAGAGAGAATTTTCTTTCTGAGCACTCAGAAAAATGACATTCTGTTCCAAAGCAACTACATGCCAAGTTTCAAGCTAAAGTTATTTTGGGGTTATCCAAGCAAGCAAGAAAAGAAAATACACATCCCCAAAATATTTTAACTACAGAAATTTATGTTCAGGGTCTAAATAACTCAGGAGATCCCTAAAAGACTTCTGTGAATGATAAAAAAAGTCACTTAAAAGCATATGGGTCAAATAAAGCATGAAAAATGTCAAACTACTGAACAAATTCCACTACGTGAAAATATGAATTTAAAAATTTAAAATCAACCTTACCTCCACCATTATTTCTTTAATGAAAAGAATAAAAGTAGATTAGGAAACAATTTCCTCAATATGGATTTTGCCATGTCAGTTCATTCATAAATAATTCAGAAGTACTCTTGTCATGTCAGATGAAAAACTGTCAAGAATGCTCCATGGAAATATGTCTTCATTATAGTAGGCACTGTTATTTGTGTCTTCCAAAGGTTACCTTGGTAACTTTTTTACACTGATGTTCCACAAATTGCATAGTCCAGATCCTGTTGTACTAGAGACAGCTAAACCTTTCAGGAATGCTAAATCATATTTCAATGACACTCTGTGCCTTGACTTCGGAAACCTTGCTTTGTCGGACTTGTTCAATGTACAGGTACAGAAGCAAAGGGAGGAACAGAACGTGTTGACTGAGTGACCTGACAGAATAAAAGACCATATTGTATCTTGTTATCTCAGGTATTTCTTTTTTAAAGTCTCTCCCCTTCTTTATACTTTGGAATAAGATGACCATGAAAAATAGAGCTTAGCAAAAGAATGGGCATACGAAAAGAAAGACTTTACTGTATCAGCATATCAACTGAATGTATGCAGTATGTTTGGCGGCATGAGGACATGCCTCTCTTTGCAAAAGGTAATTTCATAGTTCAAGAGGAGAAGGTGCAATTCACTCACCTGTACTTCACATCAATTTTTCTGACTCTTTGAACAAGTGCACAGGGTCAGATTTTTGTATTAGCCACCATTTACTTTAATGAATTGCCAATTTCATAGAATCATAGAATAGTTTGGGTTGGAAGGGACCTTTAAAGGTCATCTAGTCCAACCCCCCTGCCGTGGGCAGGGACATCTTCAACTGGATCAGGTTGCTCAGAGCCCCGTCCAACCTCACCTTGAATGTTTCCAGGGATGGGGCATCTACCACCTCTCTGGGCAACCTGTGCCAGTGTTTCACCACCCTCAGCGTAAAAAATTTCTTCCTTATACCTAGTCTGAATCTACCCTCTTTTAGTTTAAAACCATTCCCCCTTGTCCTGTCGCAACAGGCCCTGCTAAAAAGTTTGTCCCCATCTTTCTTATAAGCCCCCTTTAAGTACTGAAAGGCTGCAATAAGGTGTCCCCAGAGCCTTCTCTTCTCCAGGCTGAACAACCCCAACTCTCTCAGCCTTTCTTCATAGGAGAGGCGTTCCATCCCCCTGGTCATTTTCATGGCCCTCCTCTGGACCCGCTCCAACAGGTCCCTGTCTTTCTTGTGCTGAGGGCTCCAGAGCTGGAGGCAGTACTCCAGGTGGGGTCTCACCAGAGCAGAGCAGAGGGGCAGAATCACCTCCCTCGACCTGCTGGCCATGCTTCTTTTGATGCAGCCCAGGATAATTTATACTCTTACAGCTACATGAGGAAAAATCTTGACCCTGTGCATGTGCTCACCCTTCCCTTTCTGAGTCGTGCAAACACCCCTACATCCAAAGAACATTAATCGGAACATTGCACTCCAGCCAGGTGAGTGGGAGGTGTGGGGAGCTGAAGGCTACAAGGGGAGACCAGAAGCTGTGGCATGGGCAGGGTGGAAGTTGCTTACATGGAATTTCTTTTGCTGTGAGTCTTTCCTGAGCACTCTAGAAAGCCTCAGGGAAGTGCTCTCAAGCTTCTTATTTGGAAAGCTGAATGGGAATGAAAAAGAGGCTTAGGTGAAAAAGCAGATGCAAATTTTGTCACTGATTTTCCATGCCAGGGAGAGATATCAGCCCATTTCTTTATAAAACAAAATGTCATTTCATCTCTCCCCACCCCACAAAAATGGGAGGTGGGCGGGAAAAAGACCTGAGGAAAAGCAAATGGTTGTGGGGGACAAAAAATGATACAATAAAAGAGGGCAAAGAGTCAAAAACATTAAAATGGGAAATGGGGGGTGGAGAAGAGCAGGATTGCTGGGGTTACAGAGCTCATATTAAAGAGGAAAACAAGAGCCATGTGTGCATCCTGAGGTCCCCTCCAAAAGTCAAGGATTTCACCTCAGTCTCTGCAGCTGCCTGAACTCGAGAACTTTTCTGCAGACCACATCAAGGGACTGCCTCCCTGCAAGCATCAGTACCCAGGGAGTGGCTTTACAAAGAAGAAGAAACCAAAAACCCCACTCTTCTGTGCTGTGGGCGCTGCAGAATGGAAAAGGCTGACTTCTAAGGCAGTGCTCCTCACACCCTGGGTGACCCGTTCCGACCGCCGCGGGGATGCGGGCTGGTGCGCAGCCCAGCCGTGCTCCACATCCAGAAAATGACTGCTTCTGCCCTCAGTTTGGGAGTGTGGGGTGCCTTCTGCTCCGTCTGGCACAGGCTGCTTCTGCTCAGCCACAAAATGCTCATCCACCTAGCAGTGATGGGAGTTGGTCCCTCCCCACTCAAATTGCACATGCCCTCTTACACTCTGCCTTGCTCAGCACTTCTCTGGACACCAAGGCAGCAATAGGGTTTGTATTTTCTTTTTCCTTTCCAAGCTCCTGACTTCGGGGCAGCAGCTTACTGTGTTATTTATGATGCCGCAGTGCGAAGGCCAGGAATAAGGGAGGTTTGCATTCCAACAGAGTCATTTTTTTCCCAAGAAAAGTATGCACAATCCTAATGCCCAGAAAGAGTGCCTTTTATACCACAGACAATTCATTTCCACGGTATGTGGTATGTATAAATACCTTATTTGTACTTCTTCCCCTGTAATAGCAATGCAAAATAATGACTGACCCCTGCAAGAAAACAGCAAAGTTTTGTACATTTTCCTTGTATTTATCCTATGTGGATGGGGTTGAGCATTTGTAAAGCCTCAATGAATACCCATTGAATGACTTGTGATTATGAGTATTTAATCCTTTTTTTTTTCCCAAATACTTCTGCAGCTTCATTGACCCCACTCCGCTACCATGATCAAGCTTCTCTCAGAATAAGTGTGCTCAGAGTCTCCTAAGAGTCTTGGGCCACTGAAGAGCAAATCTGAAAATAAAACTGCAAATACAACTGAAGGCCCAAGGATCGTACAGCCTGCTGCCTGGACGCCTGCAGGCTTCATGTCTTGATGCCAGCACTGTTTCGCACTCCACAATTGCTGCATGGTCCATTTAAACCAGAAGGGTGCAAAAGTTTTAGCTTTAGTTCCCTGCTGGCTTGAAGTATTCTTACCATTTTACAAGACAAAAACCAAGGCAAAAACATTGAAGTCAAATGTAATTGGGATGTCCACCCGGAGTTATTTAAGTCTTTTTTTTTTTTTAAGAATATTTGTTACTATAAGTTGTTTGTATTTCAGCCAAAGCTTCAGCTCAATTTTGCTACAGCTATAAGGTCTCAACCCATCTTCAGATCAGCCTCCTTGCTGTGCACGCAGCTGTGCCAGGACAGCTGACAGTGGTGTGGAAGAAAACAGCCAGCAGCAGAAACTTCTTAAGCTGCTTTAGGGAACCCTGGCCTGAGACCTTCTAAAATTAAAGACGTCTCTACTGATCGTGTGCAGTATAATGGGTTTTGCCCAAAGGACTCTAAAGTTATGTCTACAGCCCTAAAAAAAACTGGGCCTGGAAACGAGCTTAAGCACTGGACTGCTAATTGCCCATTATGCTTAACTGCAAGCATGTGTCCTGGAAAAGGTTTGGCTCATGTCAACCAGCGCTGTCCCAGTGTCCAGATCAGGAGATGGTGCGCGTGCAGCCCATTCCAGCAGGCAGCATGCACCAGGCAAATGCCATATCAGCCTCCCTCCTTTCCCCTTCCTGTGGCCAGCATCATCTTTTTTCACCACCCTCAGACTCTCCAGGGCACGGAGTACATGTTCTCAGCTTTGTACTATGAAAACATGACTCCGATAAGCTTTTTTTTTTTCAGRAAAAGAAACAGCCAACAAAAAAGCACAAACATACTAATGGTTGTGTCTCAGGTCCACAGAAGGGAAGCGATTGCTTTGTAAGGTGGATGTGGCCAGGTCTTGGCACTTGGCCAGAGAGCAGTCCTTCACTTGTTTTATTTGGTGTTATAAACATAGCCCAGTTGCAAGAATCTGGTTTTACCTTCACAGGGATGGCAGAAAGCACACTTGTGACACTAAGGCCACCATCCTGCTGAAATCCTTGAGGGCCTTAGAACCAGCAAAGTGGTTTTTTTTTTTTGCTTGTGCAGAACAAATGTTAGCTTTGTTCCTAGAAGCAACAATTGATTTGGCTGAAACTTCTCAGTTTGAAACGGATACCCAAACAAGAACATCAGGAGGAATGTCCTTCATAAGTAACGATAATCTCCCCATCTGTAGCATATGGAAGCAAAGCCTTTTTTTATCCCAGAGATGTCTGTAGCTTTACAGTAAATTAGGTTTTGTTTTGGGGTTTTTTTTTTGGCTTTGTTTTTATTTTTAAGATCTCACAATTTAATTATGTTGAAGCAGGAAGTATGCTTCATTTAGGTGATGTCAGGATTTCTCTCTCGAGCTGTTCCAAGGAAGAATCCTTACTTCTTTTTCTCTGTTTAGGCTGAAGGTTTATGAAGCCAATGTAAACAGCAGAAATGAGTGTAAACACTGGGGATTAACTTCAGGAGATTTGAAAGGAACAGGGTTTGCCTTAATAAAATGAAGCAAATAGTTTAGTATTTCTATATATCCCTATATATAGTTTAAAGATACCAGAGAAGTGTGTTCCCCTTATTAAACATTTACCTTTTGAGCTTTTTGAGGATTACCTCAAAGAATCAAGGATAGCGTTATGTTGCTGTTCAAGCTAATTTTCATTAACTTCAGGGAGAGGACACCTGGGCTATTACTTCATTAAATGTGCAGACACACATTGGAATTGTATTATCTGCATTGCAATCCAGCAAGATCGTTACACAGTAAAATATTCTCAAAGGGTTATTGTCTATTTCTTGTGAGCTGTGCTTTGATTCTAACTGCCTCCTCCGCTCACTGTAGATGTCCTCTGCTTCCTCTGAGTGTCCTGTAATATTAATGGGAAAATTTCCATGATGCTAATAATAAAACTACTGGTTATAATTACTTGTGAAAAATGAGTGGGCAAAAAGGAAGAATGTCACTCTGCCAAAAATAATGTATTCTCTTCCCCTGATCAAATCCAAAACAAGTAATTTTGTTTTCTAACAATCAAAACATACAAGAGAACCTGTGCAGGTGATGGCTGTTAAATAAAGGTTTAGGAAAAAACACAATCTTAAGGGATTCCAATCTGGGCAATGCGATGAGAGCCTCGTGAAGCCAAAATACCCTCAGAATGCTTAAAAATTTCCACTTGAGATTTCCAGCCTGAAAGAATGAAGGAGGAATTTTAAAGAAAAACTCATTGCAGGGATAAAAAAATATTGATTGCTTAAGTATAACTGAAGTTTCACGAGCATTTATAGGAAGCATACTAACATTGTGGATGCTGGAGTTCATACAAACACCATTTAACGTGCATGGGCTAAGTACTGGACCAGTTAAGATGACCCAGGTAACTACATAGCTGCCATCCTAACATTGATCCCAGGCAAAATAATGAAAATCAGGGAAGATTCAAACAGTAACAACTAACGCAGCTATGCATATTACATCTTGTCAAACTAACTGGGTATGTCTTTATGATATTACAAGTTCAACAATTAAAAATATCCATATATAACAGACTTCTGCTAAATGTCTTGCCTCGTTTTGACCCAAGCAGTTAGCCAGTATTTAGGATAATGCAGTTTGTTCACTTCAGGAGAAGCCGTTGATAGAACTGGTCTGTCTTGGAAGCAAAGCTGTTTATTTATGAAACACAAAATCTCAAACACAGCATAAGATTGCATCTTTGACCACTGCTTTAGGCATCCTTTCAGCCGGAACTTTGTTGGAGAGCCTCCCTCTAGACTTCTTTTGAAATGTAATCATATTCATAGGGCTCACTCATGTCTTATGTAGTATTCTTTTCTCCAGACAAAAAGAAAACTGATGAAATAGGTAGTGAACCCCTGAGCCAACATGTCTTGCAAATATGTGTATTTTGGTTGGTGACCTGCTAGTGTTTGAGAAGCACCTTTATCGCCTCTTAGAGATTCTACATTCTATGGTTTAATGTGATTTAGACCAACCTGTAATTACTACCTAATTTACTATTAACTATAAGCAATGTGTGCGTGTGTCTCTCTACCACTGCTTCTGGAAATTCACTTTTGCAATTTGTGCTCTGGATGTACAAGATCTTCACTACATCCCTAATAGTCAACTTGAATAGCAGTACCTTGGAAACTCTTTAGTGGAAACCTGAACAAACTTGATTGTTTTTGGTTTATTACTGGCTGACTGAAAAGCAATCTGTGTGGTCTTCACACCACAAATGTATCTACGTATTTATGACTTATTCTAAGGTGCTGTCACTTTTTTTTGCCTGCAGGTGTGGAAAACAAGTTACCAGTGTAACAAGATGCCTACTAACAGCAGACATGGGCGTAAAATTAAGGTTACATACACTGTGGCAGGGAAAGCTCTGCACAGAGCCGTTCGTAGGCAGGCACTGGCCCGTTTGCCCAGCAGAAACCCAAAGGATGACAGGTAACTTCCCAAACGCGCACCACAGCTGACGCTGGCCGCTGCAGCCCTCCGCCCCCAGCGAGGGCCCACAGCCCGCCGGGCAGCGCCGCGGCCTGTCCAGAGCCCCGGCTTCCCGCTGCCTCTCCACACGGGCCCGGGCACCGCCTGCTGCCGCSGGCACCCCTCTTCCCCGGCCAGCCTAAGATTCGGTCTTCCCCAAACCGCTGCGCAGAAAGGGACGAGGCAGGATACCGCCCCGAATACTCCTCTTTGCGAGAACCTCCCACCTCTTCCCCGCGGGGCGAGGGAGCGACCCCGGGCCGGGGGGCCCCGCGGCTCCCCGCCGYCGGACTACAGCTCCCAGCATGCCTTGCGCCCCGGTGGGGGGCCGCCTCCATCTTGTACGGTGGAGCCGCGGGCGGGAGTCCGCTCCTTTTCCCCTCGACAAACGCCGGCTGTTGCGTTGTTCAAATAAAAACTGCGTGACCGCGGGGCTCTCTGCAATGTGTTTTTTGAGCCTGCAGTAAGGCAGGCAGTTGAAATAGTTCCTCGAGAAACCCTTAGCCCTCATGATCCGGTGGGGTGCTCTTTGGCAGGGGCTGCTTGACAGCAGGCAGGGGTCTCCTCTCCCAGGCCGCTCTGTCTCCCTGAGGGTCTCCTCTCCAGGGCCACTCCGTCTCCCAGAGGAGCTGTAAACCGCTTTTCTTTCCTGGWAGCGATGCAGTGTTCTGGGAATCTTCAAAATATGTGGCGGGTCAGCTCATCCCCTGGCTCGGCGATGTTGAACAAGCCCTGCTCCACTGGGCGCTCCCAGACCTCACCCCTCTCCCTGTTCCTCGGCATTTGGGACGTTGAACCCAAAGACACTGCGCCTGACAGAGCCCTGCTGCCTTTGGTTTCTTTTTGTAACAGACTTGCTGGATGGATTTATATTTCAGGCTTTGCTAAATCTGATACCTGTTTATGTGCCATACGTGGCAGGTACAACTCATTACAGGCGTTGCACAGGCAGTATGTACATGCATGCGCACAACCACCATTTTCCAAGTGGCCATTGCTCTTTGTTTTGTTTTGCACAGCCATTTGGCAGTCCTYGCTGTGGAGAACTTGGTACCTTTGAAAAATCCATGTTCTGCATTGGTAGACCTAGGCATTGCCTGGGTAGCACTATTACAGGGCCAGTTTTTCATCAAGGTGCCTGCCTTTCTGTTCTGGGGGCTCCCTCTGGGTGGATCTTAGTTAAGCACAGCCCACATCCAGGTTTTAAAAATCCTGCTAGAGCAGGAGCCTTGGTGGGAGATCTGGCAAGGGCAGGGATCTGCTGGCAAGGATCATCTACGGGAAGGTGGCTCAGGGAGATAAGGGCAGATGCACATCTGCACATACCCGAGTGTGGGAGCAGGGAGAGGGGAGACAGGGCAACAACTGCACCTCAAATGCTATGGCAGAGACCTGTATATATGTGTTAGGAAACCTAAGTGAGAAGACATTTGAGTCAAAAGGCTTGAGGGGTAGCTTGGGTGGGAGGCATGCAAGTGGGCTGGGGTGAACTAGCAGAGGCTGAGATGAGATGAACGAGAAGCAGAGTCTGCGAGTGGAGACCACTGGGGAGGAAGGAAACGGGGGAATCTAGGAGCCAGTGCGGAAATACATGAGGCTGTTTGTGCAGAAATGGTGGGAAGCTCCTCTTGTGCGAGTACTCTTAACACCAGGTTGGAGGCAGGGACACAAGCAAAAGTTTGTTGTTCTCCTTTCCCTGCTGTTTTTTTCCCCAGTTTTTAAAGCATGGTAGTCCCTTGGAAGCAGCTTTGTTCTGCAAGCRCCCAGCACCATTTCCCTTTTTTTTAAAAAAAGGGAACTTCAGCAACACTTTCTGCAATTGACATTGCATCCATACATTTTTGGAGCCTGTTTCTTAACCGAAGCAGCAGTGAGCTCTGAACAATTTCAGAAACGCTTCCTTAATTTTCTCACACTCTTCCATCAATTGGCTTCTCTCACTCCACCCTGTCTTAGCAGCAAGTTTGCAGGTTTTTCCCACCACCCCCACTATAAAAAATACGTAAGTTTTGAATCAAAAGAAATGGAGTACTTGGCCCATCCTATCCCAGGGAGCAGTCATCCCCTAAGAATCTTGTTTTCTCGGCATCCACTATCGCCTTTTTCCTCCAGAAACCTTCTGGTAATACACTAGCAGCCCCCTGTTCTTTCCCATGGCATTCCTGCCAGTTTCCAGCTTTACTATCAGCCTCAGTGACTGGAAGAAAGGAGGATTTAAACTTCTCTTCCCATTAGCACCAGAGTAGTGTATGCTCAGTTGCACAGTTGCCTTTTTCTGTTTAGAGTCATCCACCTCCTGAACAGTTTAGGGGAAGCAGTAACGGAGAGAAGGGCTGCTGCTGTTCTCGGGGCCCACTTACGCTCTCCAGCACACCTCTCCGCGGGCGGGCACACGCCCAGCGCAGGCCCATGCTCACGGGGCGGTGGGGTACCGCCAGCACGGCCAGCAAAACCGGGTGACTTGCCAGGGCCGAGAGCTCTCGCCTCACCCAACCTAGGCTCCCCTAGCCCAGGGAAGGCGGCCGCCCTCCCGCCCGGAGGGACGTGTCCCCTCGCCACCGCCCCTCCCGCGGCCGGTTCCCAGCCACCCGTGCCACGCACCCCGCGTGACCGGCGGTGGGGCGGGCACAGGAGGGCAGCCCAGCTCCGCAGCGGCCGCGGCCGGCCGCCGCTCACCCGCGAAGGGCAGGGGAAACCGGGCGCGGCGCCCCAACTCCCTCCCTCCTGCCCGCCCGCCTCCGCCTGAGGAGCCGTGGGCCGCCAGGGGTGGGGCGGGGCCGGCCGCGGCACCTCCCCCGCGGAGGGGGCGGGGCTCCTCTCCTTTGCGCCATGATGAACAAATGACCTCGCGGGGAATGAAATTTAAGTTCCACCGGGGGGAGAGAGTTCTCTGCTTCGAGCCCGACCCCACCAAGGCCAAAGTGCTCTATGATGCCAAGGTGACCCGCTGCGCGCGACCCTGCACTCACTCCCTCCCTCCCTCCCTCTCACCCGCCCGCCGCCCCCCCACCTCGCCCCGCCGCGGGGCAGCGGCGAGGCGCGCCAGGCAGGAGGGAGCGCGGAGGGGGCGGGGCCGGCGCGGAGCCCGGCCCGCCGCCGTTGCTGCCGTTAACGCTCCCCGCTGGGCGTTGTGCGCGCCCCCGGTCGCTCCCCTTCCGGGCGCGTGCGCGCGCGGGCGGGAGGCAGGTCTGCCAGCTGCACTTGTTGCGGGAAAGGGACGCTGGCCCGGGGAGGGGGGAACAGGCGAAGAGGCCGCGGGGCGGGGGCCGCCCGCTGTCACCGGGCTGGGAGACAAAGCGAGGCAGTGCCCATCCCCGCCGGGCCTCTCCTCCCCCCGTCCTTGTGCCGCCGTCATCGCCCCCTGGGCGTCTCATCCAGGCCGCCCGGAGGGGCTTGGCTCTCTTCCCCCCGCCCCTCACCGGCCCCTCTGCCCGGGGGTTGGGGGTGCGCGTAGCAGCTCYGTACGAGCCTCTAGGCCTTCACCCCCGCGGGGCGGAGGCGTCCCGCTGCCTGGGTGACAAAGAGGCGATGGAGCCCAGGCCGTGGGGGCCTTGCCCTCTCGTCAGGTAGAGAGCGGCGCCGCTGAGGGGCTCTGGAAGTGTCGGACTCGGTTCCCGCCTTCCGTTCTCAGCTGAACACCTGCAAAGTAATTCCGAAATCTTTTTTTCATCACTGCGCTTTCATAGCATACCTTGATTTATTCCCCCACTCTGCTCTCCTACCCTTGCTGCCTGCCCTTCTGCCTTTCCGAAGGGTTTAAATGGTACCGATGGTACAGGAGAGCATACAGAAAGATAGCAAGCAGTGAGTGGTGGACCCTAAGTGTTGCAGTAAGAGGTGACTGACTCACTTGGGCCTGGCCTTAAGAATAGTGATAGTAATTGTAGAGCTTTATGTAAATACTGTTTTGGGGTATCAGTAGGACACAAAATGATTTTTCAATCCTAAGTCATCTGTACCTAACTTGCAAACAGACTTCTGTTTTTTTGTTTTGTTTTGTTACAGAGGGGGTGAAAAGAGAGCTATTGCGCCTGGATTCCTGACCAAATTCATACTTTTTGCTGCAAGTTTGCTAGTTGTGTAGATCAGTGCTTTTCAAACATCTTTGATCAGGAACTCCACCTTCCTGTAATATTTTGGGCTGCTCTTTTGTTTGTATGTGTATTCCTACGTTCTGACCGCCCCAACAGCTTTAATTGCCAGCCCTAGAGGTAACCTGAGTGCAAAAAATAATGATGCCTTTTCTTCTTTACTTTCAATTACCCCAAACTCCAGCATAACTGTCCTTGACTCCATCGATAGTTCTTCARTTCTGGACTCCCAAGTTAAAACATTGCTGTAGCCTAACTACTGGATGCATCTGGAGATATATGGTCTATCGAGAGCCATTCAAGTGCAGGCAGAATGATTCCTTCATTATTACTAGTCCTGATGCCCTTCTTGATGATCCACCTGAAATGTCTTTTGAGGTGCAGGCTCCTTCAGACTGGCCCATTTTACATGTGTGAAAGAGAGGAAGAAAACAAAGGCTCAGATATTCACAAAGCCTTTTAATGTTTTGTGGCTAAGATTCAGTGTTGTTCAAGAGAGCAGCATTTCTGAGGTTTATATATATAGAACTCTGTTGTCTCCTGCTTTGAGGGCAYGAAGAGGCAGCACACAGGAGAAAAATTTAGCAGCCCAGATGTATATCTGCATATCCGTATTGTGATACTGCATTGTTTTGCATCTCCCTTTGTCTGTCTTGAAAGCATGGGACATTTGAGGACAGGACAAAGATGGTTAGCAGTCCCCAGCTTCAAAAGTGCTCAACAAAAAAGCTAGTTTTTCTGACCATTTAGTATAATCCGTATCTTCTCATATCAATATTCACTGGCAAAATTATAGGTATATTTCATTTGCGTAAATAAACATTTCTTTTTTTTCTTTGTGCATAAATTCCCTACATACTGGAAAGCTCACTTTCTCTCAAGCTTTTTAATACATGCTATTCAATATTTGTTTCAGATTGTTGATATTGTTGTTGGAAAAGATGAGAAAGGCAGAAAGATTCCAGAATATCTGATCCATTTTAACGGTTGGAACAGAAGGTAAGAACCTGTATGCACAGTTTCAGTTCTTCCATTTCTTCTATTTTATTCTGCAAAGAAAAGCATTGCACAGAATATCAAAGGACTTTGATGTTGGCATGAATATTTTTGGGTTTGTGAATGCCTTTAATATGCTTGCTTATGTTGACACATTGGTCTGTATCCATAAATTTCAGTGGATCAGTTTGATAGCCATGAGTTTAAACTTTATGGGATATCTGTCTTTGTCATATACTTGTGGTTCCTAGGTTTCGTTAATAAAAGGAGTTTATACTTTGTTAAATCTAGACCTGGATTGTTTGGTTATCAAGGCCAGTGCATGAGTGCAGTCTCTGTGATCTATAGCATGTGTCGGTGCTACAAACACTATTGCACGTTAAGTCAAGGTTTGAGTGATTTTTAGATAGCAACATGAGAGTTGAAGCCATGTGAATACAAAAGGATGCAAACCTTGTGGTACAGATGTTGCTTCTGAATGACATTAAAAAATGCTTTTTAGATTTGATGTATATTAATTCATTAGTAATCATGAGTGGCATATATTCATAGCCATTAATAATTTTCTTTTGACCTATCCTTAGCTGGGATAGATGGGCAGCTGAAGATCATGTTCTTCGTGATACAGACGAAAACCGCAGATTACAGCGTAAATTGGCACGGAAGGCTGTGGCTCGCATGTAAGAAATCCTTTTGGTCTCCAAATGAATGAGAGATTCATTTTCAGATTCGAACAGATACACCCAGTGTCTACAAGTGAGCTTGGCCTCTAAGCTCATCCTGTAGATGGTAGATACCTACTCAGTACAGTCAGTGCATTCTAGAGAGCTACTCTTATCATACTAAGGTAGATAGCTACATGTTGTTACTAAACAACACYGTAAATGACCAGCACTTAACTATATTGTTCTTAACTATTGCTGTGAAATGCCTGTGTATTGGATCTACATCTTCCCAAAGAAATGTACTTGAAAAATAACTTAGGAACACCTAAAGTATTCTTCAGCCAAAGGCAGTAATCTAATATTGGTTGGCCATGGCTTGAGGATCTGCTTGAGAAAATGAATATGGGGTAATGTACGGACATTACGGTATCCACTCTCAAATAAGCATTGTCCAAATTATTTCAACATTAATTAATGAAAATAACTCAAACATATGTTTCCTATGCATTTGCATTTAATGTAATTAGCTAGGTTAAGTAAATTAAATAATATTAGCCAAATTTCAGTGAACCATTTTATGTTCTGTAGGAGAAGAAAGGGAAGAAAGAAGAGACGTTGCAGGTTGCCTGGTGTTGACTCTGTATTAAAAAGCCTTCCTGCTGAAGAAAATGATGAGAGTAGCGAAAACTGTGAGCTTGTTTTCATTCTTTGATAACTGGCATTATGCCTTTAACTTTTTGAGCTAGGGGTACAGTGCATGCTGTAACTTGCTATTAGGATGACACAAGAGTATCACAATCCTATTTGAAATATACGGAGGCAGTCATATGAAGAGTGAGCATTATGTTTCATGCTAAGCATCTATTAAGTTAAGATATCTCCTTTCTTCTTGTGTTCCAGAAGCTTTTCCTTGTGTCACTTCTACTCAACTATTCTAATCAGTGATTTCAGAGCTTAATGCTGCTTTGTTTAGTGTAGTATTACTAGGTGCAAGAAGCCCTCAGTTTTCTTTGTTTGGTGTTAGGAAACAAGACATTTTCCCTGCTAGTGTTTCTACATATTTTAGGGGACAATAAGATTTTCTTTTTCCCCAGTCTACCTGGCTCAAAGGTCTGTTTCTTGTCAGCTGACTGGCTGATTTCACTCTCAAGCCAGCTCTTTCATTTCATAGCATTTTTCCATGTAGCTTGAAAACCAGCAGGAACACTGGCTGGCACTTAACTGATGTTCTGGCTACTGTTGCTGCACAGATCCAGACCTTCTGATTGAATGATTAATACGATAATTCCCTGTTTGGAACTAAAGTCCAATAAAAATTGAAAAGATCTGTGAGGGTTCAGAAATGTAGGGAGCTTTTTAAAGTGAGTGTTTTTCAATTAGAGAGGATGCAAGAATAGTTCCTGTAAACTTCTTGTCTTACATATTTAAAAAGTTTATAGTGGGCTGTAAATAATACTTGTGTGTTTAATTCAATTAGAATTATTCATCCTCATTAAATATAACAAGCTAGTTGCGGTTTTTGTGGGGTTTTTTTGTTGTTTTTGTTTGTTTGTTTGGGTATTTTTTTTTGCATTGGGGCCTGAAATTGTTTGGTCTTAACCTCTGCAATATAATAATGTGAGATAAATATGTGAAATCTCTTTTACACAGCTATAAGTAGTTCTTCTTCTGATGACAGTGATGAAGGAACAGATGAAGAAATAAAAAGTGAAGAAAGTGACATAGAAGAGAGGACAGAAATGGTATATTCATGAGCTCCTTAACAGAATTTAAACATCTGTATTTGAAACTCTGGAAAAATTGAAATAGATGAAATATAGGCCACAGCTGGAATTAAAAGCATAATTTTCTTACTCCTGGTGCTTACTGTGGTTAAGTTTTGGAAAATTGTAGAAGATGTCATATTCTTGTAGAATTCTTTGATATTAATCTAAAAATACACATTTGTTTCTTTTCGTCTCTTTCTACACATAAGGCTTATGTGGAGAAAACATGGCAAACTAGATTATCCAGATTTGTGGGTGCTGTAAACTTACTGCTCTATGCAGGTTGCACAAATCCTAATAGCAGCAGGATCTTTTTGGCTTTTGTATTTTACTGTGAAATGGGCATGTCAACTCTGGTCTTAAATTAAAATGTAGAAGACTGACTTCATGAAAAAACATCTATTTTCCCTACATTATCAAAAAGAAAGTACAGCGTGAACAGTTGTCCTGAAGGTCTGTGGAATCTAACTGCTACAGCGTAGGTGATCTGAAGCAGCAAAACCTTACAAATTTCTGTTCATTCTTTTGTGTTAAATACTTAAGCGAATGCTAAATTAAAAACAAAACAAAACAAAACCCAACAAACTTTTAAAAAATGAATTTGCAGATGGCTTCAAAGCACTATTGTTAAATTGCTTACAGTAAGGCTACTATCCACTTAAATATTTACTATATATATTTTATTTTTGCATGACAAAACTTGATTGTTATATTGTATCCTGACTACTGAAGTTCTTTTTCACTAATATTCGTAAGCACAACCAATATATTGTTTCTTGCACTGGTCTGTTGTAGAAAGAAGAACAAGACACTCACACAAAAAGGGACATGGAAGAAAGAGCAATAAGCATAGAAATTCCTGAAGTCTTGAAGAAGAAGCTTGAGGAAGACTGTTACTATATTAATAGAAGAAAACGGGTATGAAATAAAAGCTATGAAATGAATGTGCATGTGGGGGTGGGGAGGGCATCAAAAGTAGTTCTTGCGTATAACAACTCCTGGTTTTTTGAACTTTATTGCAAAGGTGCACTTAGACAGTATAAGGAAGAATAAAAAGAGTGTAGGGAGCAGACTTCTCTATAGCTAAAACAGTGAGTTGTCATTATATTTAAGAGGGTAGCATTTCAGTACCCAATTGTGTTTTAGAGTGCAGATTGTTTTTTCAAAGCTGGAAATGTAGTAAGCTTGTTAACCTGACCATATTTTTGTTTCTCCAGATGTTTATAAAGGATTGATCAAAAATGCAGCTAAGGGTTCAAATTAATTACTCCTGAAATAAATTCATGCAACAGAGATTTATTAAATTAGTCAGTACATTACAAGCTTCCTTTTTAGCTTGCTATACTTACCAATTGTTTTTGTAAGATATTAATTTGTTGTTTCTTTTTCAGCTAGTGAAGCTTCCTTGTCAGACAAATATAATAACCATCCTGGAGTCATATGTGAAACATTTTGCTATTAATGCTGCTTTTTCAGCCAATGAAAGATCTCGGCACCATCAGATGACTCCACATGCTAATATGAATCTTCATTATGTGCCACCAGAGAAGAAGTAAGTAATCTTTAGTCCAGCTCTATTGTCACAAGAAGAATGACCTTGCATTCCGTGTTCTGTTTCAAGGCTGTTCACTTCTGTGAGCTTATACTGTGGTGTATGTCTATGTATGGGGCTTAAAATATTTGACAGATACCTATAGTACAGTAACACTGACAATTTGTTTATCAGTGAGAGTCCCTATAATCTGAAAAGTCATTACACAAAAGCATCAATATCCCCTTTTATCAYGTAAGTTCTTGTGAATATTGTGACCCGTTTTGGAAGACTGTGTTGCTATTGTCTATGTGAAGAATTTTTTTGAGCACTGAGAGAGTATCTGATATGAGAATTCCCTGCTTAAATAAAACTGAACAGGTTCCAATTTTGTAAAGGATAAAAATTTTATACAAACACTTATAGGGAACTCCAAGTGCAGGTGATTTTTTTGTTGTTGTTTTTTAATTGACATATCATCTTAAATCCTAGAGTCAATATGTAGGGAAACAATGTAGTAACACCAATCCTGTTTATTAGAATTGATTGCATCTTAGTTGCTGTTTTCTCAGCTGAACTATATATTCTTCGACCATGCTACAAATGCAATGTGTTAACCTTGTGTGTTTGCAGTGTGGGGGGTTTTTTGTTTTGGTTTGTTTTTTTTTTTTTCCCCTCTTATGTTAAAGAATCTCAATATTRGATGAGACTGCTGCTTTATCTAAGTCTACACTGGGGTGAAATCTTGTATTTTATCAAAGAGAAATCTTGACTTTTGTTACCACATTCTATTTCAATAGTGCGTAATTATGCTATTCCTTGCAATATTTTGGTCTATGTGAGTATCTTGGTTTATATTGATGTCATTCATTATTTGACAGATTAATGATACTTTCCTTCTTTGTAATATAATCTCCCAAACAAGAAGTTAGATGAGACATCAGAAATATGAACAGAAGGTTGTACGCACACTATGATTTTTAAAGGTGTATGTTTAAGTGAATTCCTCAATAAAGACAGTCCTTTAATAAGGAAAATGTGTATAATTTCAGTGATCCATTAAGTAGGAGAGATTCAGCTGACAACTTTATTGTATTGCCCTTACTGCTCTAACACAAAAGGTAATTAACCATCTTGGATGTGATGGAACTTCTGCACATGATGGTCCCCTGACTCAATTTATATATTGTGTTTAAAAAAAAAAAAAAAAAAAAAAGGCAGTGGTTTTAGCAGGTGGTATGGAATGGTAATACAAGGTATGGAATTTCTAACGTGGGTCATTGTGGCAGAATCAAATTACTGTTACCATACACGTATATGCACTTGAGACGTGAGAGATGAATACCTTCATAGAGGTGAGAGGTGTTGGAGATGGGCTGGACTCAGTGTTCTTGGTTCTGCTTGTAACAGCACATCTACTCATCACCTAGCACTGTGAGTCTTTTACACAAGCCCAAAACTGAAATTCCTAGTAGCCTCTAAATGTAGTGCTTTGGTTGCCAGGAGCAGGCCATTGGAAACTGATATCCAATGCAAATGTATCTGTTTTTGTTGGTTCACTGGATATCTCTTAATCACAGCCTTAACTGCATCTTAGCAGCTATAGATCAAATTCTGTATATGCCTTTTAGACGGAGATTCAATCTATTGAGTACTTACTTTTTCTGTCAGGTGCCTCTTTTTTGAGCCTAGTAGACTTGGAAAAAAATAATGCTTACATGAAAAACTAACTAACTTTATTTACTGTAAAGTAGATTTTATTAATCCAGTAAATAGTAATACAACAGAACAATTGTATGATTTTGTTTGACCTTATTAAGCAGACTTTTAAAATTTGTATTTGTCTGAAGTTACCAACAGCAGTCACTGTCTCTTTAAGTATGCTTTTAATCACTCATCRTTACTTAGTGATGAAGTCAGCATATTGTAGTTAAGATGTTAATGATCTGTATTAAAAGGGAATTTCCTACAACTATACTGAAAAATTTTGACTTGCAACTTTGAAATTCATAATCCTTTTTTTTTTTCTCTAGTGTTGAGCTATGTAAAGAGATGGTGGATGGGCTGAGAATAACCTTTGACTTCACACTTCCATTAATTTTGCTCTATCCTTATGAACAAGCTCAATTTAAGAAGGTGACTTCGTCAAAATTCTTTCTTCCCATCAAAGAAAACTCAACAAATACTAACAGGTGGGTTGGGTATACGGAGTCTAATCTGCTTGTTTCCTGAGGAAAATGCAATAGAATGTGGTTATGTGTTCAGAATAGGATGATTTCTCACAGACTTTGACTTAAAAATTGTCTTGATAAAATGTTGAACTTTTCTGTGAATTGCTTGCCTGAATTCAGGTTCTGAATTTCTATCTGGTTAACTTCAAAAGGGGTTTGTACTGACTGGTGTAGAGTTAACGCTGCAACTTTGTGGGAGAAAAAAAATTTACATTGAAATGTAAATTTGTGTTCATTAACTTTTAAATTTGAAAATAAATATACTTCTGGAAAATAGTGTTTAAAAGAAGGCCTCATCACTTTGATAGTTATTGGGAGGAGACTGTCTAATCTGAATAAGTATTTAACAAGATCTGTGAAACTAGAAGAATCTCTTGGGGGAAGAGCCCTGATCTCTTCACTTCTGTAAAGCTGCCTTTATTTCCTAGAAATCAGGAGGAGCTTTCCCCAAGTCCTCCTCTGTTGAATCCGCCAACGCCTCAGTCAACTGACAGCCAGCCTACAACAGGGGAGCCAGCCACGCCAAAAAGACGAAAAGCTGAACCTGAAATTCTGCAGTCGCTGAGACGTTCTACACGCCATAGCTCTAACTGTGACAGGTTATCGGAAAGCAGTGCTTCCCCGCAACCTAAACGGCGGCATCTTGAGACCCCAGCTTCTATGCCAAAGCTCTTCTTGCACCTGGAAAAAAGTAGGCTTTGCTCTTTAAATTGTTGCTCTAAACAAGATTTTAAGTCCTGTTCTTTTTTTAATGCCGTGTGGACTGTGAACTGAATGATTGAAGTGGGAATTCATTACTTTTTGTATCAATTATTTATCTCTGAGGCCTTATACCAAAGGGAGAAATACAAAGCAATATTCTCAGTACTTTGGTATTGTATTTCTCAACAGAATTCAAGGAGCTGCTTTTCTGTGAGCCTACTTTAGGATAGCTTTTATTGAATTCCAGTGTTTAAGACTCTAAACGTTTTAGCAGCAGACCTTAGTTAAGTTTAATGGCTTATAGTTCCATAAAACAGATAATAAAATTTATTTCTGATTTTCTTTTGTTTTGTTTTTCGTTCTCTTTTGAAGAAACCCCTGTCCATAGTGGATCGTCTTCACCTATAACTTTGACTCCTAGCAAAGAGGGGAGTGCGGTTTTTACTGGCTTTGAAGGTAGAAGAAACAATGAATTGAATGAGGTAACAGATTTTTATGTTACTGTCCTAGATTTGATGATTAAAGGTTTTGTGGACCTCAGAGTAGGGCTATGTAAGAAAAGGTTTTGTTTGTATTACTTATTTCATCTTTGATTTCGAAGTTCTCTACGGACTAAATTATTTACGGTGCTATAAAGATTTCATAACCAACATTTTCATGTTTTATGTTTAGGTTTTGTCCTGGAAATTGATGCCAGAGAATTATCCACCAAGTGATCAACCACCACCTCCCTCATATATCTATGGATCTCAACATTTGCTACGGATGTTTGGTAAACTGATGCAAAACTCTGTGCTCAATCAAAATTGCTTTATTTGTTTTCTTTCTCTCCCCCCCCCGCCCCGCCCCCTCCCCCCTCCATGACCGTATCTGTGAGATTTTCTGTTTGCTTTATCACATTTAGTTTTATTCTTGGCGAAATGTACATTTTAATCTGTTTAAAAGTCTTAGGCTGTTCATAAATTTGGTTATCTCTTACTGGCTCTGTAAGCCTTCATTTAACAAAAGCAAACAAGCATTACTTTCAATACACTATCAAACATCATTAAACCACTATCAAACATCATTAAACCAAGCAGCATTCACTTTCTCAGCATGTTTTGTTTTAGTAAGGCTTTGAAAGATCACTGAGTAACACAAAGAAAAGTGGAGGCTGCAGGGAGAAGAAATTTTTATATTCTTCTTTTCTGTATAGTAGGTAAAAGTAATTAGAAGTTGCTTTTACAAGGACAGGTGTAAACATTATTTCTCTTATTTACAGTAAAGCTACCAGAAATACTGGGGAAGATGTGCTTTCCTGACAAAAACCTAAAGGCTTTAGTAAAACACTTCGAAATGTTTCTGAGGTAATGTGACACGATGTACCACAGCAGTGTTTGCATTGTTACTTTGATCTAAGTGTCCTGGAATGACAAAGGGTTTTTAAAATAAGGTGTTCATTTTCTATAACTACAAGAGTATGATAAAATTAATATAAGATTTTAATAATAACAATTTGAATAAAGCTTAATACAAGATTTTTGATTCTGTAATTCAAATTGAAGGGAACCTGAACTCCCTACTCAAAGTTTTGATAGAGATAGTGACAGTGATAGAGAACTGAAGTATAAAAGTTTGTTTGCTAGTATGTATAGAATGACAAGTCTGACTTGGTTAAGAAGCGTGTTTTATGAAGAAATACAAACTCTGCATTGTTATTTTTGAGAGCATAATCTGAGAGTTTTGATGTTGCATCGATATTAGCAGGGGGAGAAACTTGTGGTTTAGAACATGTTTTTAATTATGGTAGTTTTTTTAAAGAAAAGTCTGTCCTAACTGAGCTTTAAACAGAAAGGTTTCTCTGTTATGCAGTGTAGTGGCTTGTAGGGGTACCCAAACTCTTTCTAACCACACTAGCTCCATGGCTGGAGTCAGTATGGTCATACCTGCACCATGATCAGCTTTGTTTGTCAGGTACTGTAGTTAATATCTCTGCATGACATCGTAGTGGTAGTTAGATATCTAGTGTGGCACTGTATTGTGTAGCATCAATACAGTGGAAAATAAATTTGCCAAGGAAAACTTACAGGAGAAAGTGGTGTAAATGGTAAACATCTGGAACAAATGTGGAACTCCTAACTTAGTTTTGGTCAAAGACTCTTAAGTAGCCGCATACTGAAAAGTAACATAATGTGGCACTAGCATATCAAAAGTCCTGTTAGAGATCAGGGAGATGAAAGCTTTAAAATGCTTTTACTTTTAATTGTTTATTGAAAATAAGAGATGTCTCAAATGTCAAAGTTTCTACAATACAAAATTTTTCTTCTAAAGCATTTAATTTTTAAGTTTTTTACTGATTCCTTTATACATCTCTGTTTTGTCAGATCCTTGTTGGTATTCAAAATACCTTTAAGTTAAGCAGGACAACATTAGTGCTTATTGCTGGAAACCTATTTTTGCTTGGAGTGAATATTATTTAGGGTGCTTAACTCACTGTGGATCAAATCAGTTTTTATCAGACCTCTGCCTGTTCAGATTCTTCTGTGTTGGTCAGAGCAGGTCTGTACTCTTTAGCATCTTAAATGCAGTTTCTTCATACCCATTCTATGGATAAGCTGTGGTGGAATGGAATAGAGGGAAGGAGAAAACATGTCCCCCACCCCCCATACAAGTAGGGAGGTGATTAAATTGAAAGTTCTAGTGGTAGTATCAATATATGTCATTTTTTTCCATCTGACCATCTTGTTAAAATGTGTAGTCATCTATAAATAGAAATAAAAAAAAAAATCAGAAGATTTTTCCACATCAGCATTTTTAGGTCAGATAGAACTGTGCTTTTGAAGCAAATCTCTTGTAGTTCCCGCTTACCATGCTTTGTGTTGCATTGCAGAGTGCTCTGAGTACATAAGCTGGATTCCTTTTGGAAAACACTTAACCAGAAGTGTGCTCCAGTACTAAGGGGCATTCAGTCCTCAGGACCAGGCTACAACTAAACCAAAATGAACCCCCCAAGGCAAGCATAGTGTGGATATCTCATACCTGGTACCACGAAATATTCGAGGGCTGTGTGTTTTTCAAAGTACTTTCTAAGCCAGTGTCATGTATGTTTTGCTGATGTTGTTCTCAAGGTTTCTTTTCTATGCTGAAATAATGATTTCTATGGCTTGAAAAACTGGTCAAATTGAAAAAGCTTCCAAGTTACAGTTACTGCTGTAGGAAGCATTCTATCTTAGGTAGCTTTGTCATAAATATTCTTCTTAGACTAGTTTCCTTACTGGATATGCTACTGTATATTCAAATAGGTAACATAGAAACCAATGCAAATTATTAGATTCCCGCTGCCGCCCCCCCCCCCCCTTATTCATGGGCCTTTAGGACATCTTTCACTTGGGTATTTCTTCCTTTGTCCCATATGTTATTGAAAGTGGTCAAACACATTTTCTAGAAACTTGTTCAAACTTGATTTTTATCACAGAAATACTTCTGAATTACCTGTTTCTCATCACAAGAGAAAACTTGAGGCTGAGGAGAAAACTTGAGGCTGAGGTGACATCTTGTACTAGTTCTTCTTCAATTTTCACATTCTGTCTTTTCCTTTCTGGGAATGAAAGGATTAATGGATGTTTATTAAAAATATTTTCTATCAGTTCTGTTCTGGCTTACCTTTTGAAAGGTAAGAACTGTCCTACACAGTCTGTATGCATTAGATGATAGCAGCCAGTTTACTTAAGACTGCCTGATTTTTTTCGTGAATTGCTCTTGAGTGACAAGCTGAAGTACTCTCCTTTTCTTTATTTTTCTAATAGCAGACAAGGGATTGAAGCTGTCTGTTCGCATTAATAAATCTGTTTCTGAATCTTCTTTGAATTCTAGGTAGAGTAGTCTAAGCATAAGTAGTTTATGTATTTTTAAATAAAACTTCCATGTGATACACAACTGATTTAGTTCTGGCATAGATACTGATTTAATTTTGAATTATGATTTTATGGCTAAAATTTACAGTTTCATTTAACATTTGTACTATTAATCTCATGTGGGCTGAGAAACTGAGACTTATTTAATATAACACTTTGTCTGGAAGCTTGTTTTATTGAGTTTACTCAGTACTTGATAGATGCATTAAATTCACTTTGAGATGCTACATGGGTAATATTTTCCAGTCATGCCCTCAGATTGCGCTAGACAARGTTGATCACAGTTTCCCAGACAACATATATTTTTAAGGGATGTACGAAATACATCTTTTTGAGTTTCATATTAAGTAGGAGCTGTACCCTTTGTGCTTAGTGCAGCTTTCTACAAGTATGCATAATGAAAATTTCTTCATGGAGAACATGAAGGTTGATTTCTCAATTATAGAATTTGCAGAAGTAAAGAAAATTAGTTTCTCTAAGTACAAAACTCTTAGTCTTCACTTCAAATTATTTAGGTCTGAAATAATACATAATACTTGCAGAAGAATAACAGTCTGAAATGGAGTTCAGTGACAAACTTGCAAGTTGGTTTCACTGAATTTCACTTACAGTTTGAGTTTAGTCTTCAGGAGCAAGCAGTGGAAGCTAACACAGTAACTGGTGCCTACTAGCTGATAATTTTATTAGCAAAGGACCCCTGATTAAATCTTCCTGCCTGTTAATAGTTTTTGAGATAGATTAAGTATTGCCTTTTAACCAATCCCATTATTTCAGCTGTATTTTTAATAAAATGCTGTATGTGCTGTATTATACGACTTCTCTGTATTGTGAGGTGCATAGCATGCCTCCAGGTGCTGCTTAAGTGATGAGAAATGATAGGCAAGAAGGTGCCAGTTTTTGTTTTGCCGTTTCCATTGATTTGAACACAGCCCTGACTCGTAGAACTGTTTTGGGATCAGAGAGGTCACTTCTCAGGACTGTTGACCAATAGGGGATACTTAAAAATTAGGAGAATATAACATGTCTGTTTTTAGAATAGCAAGACCCATCTTCACTGAGGTTATTTCAGTCAACATTGTTTGCATTTTAGGAAAAAAAGCAAAACAAAATGGTACAGCACTTCAGAAAGCCATAGGTATTTTGACTTTCATGAAATATGGAAGAATGAGTAGGTGATGAATAATGATGATGATAATGCTTCTAAAAATTCTAATACACTTTTCCAGATGAGGCCAATATGTAGTATTTCAGATTATGGAAAACTACATTCTTAATGGTCTAAGACTTTGGTTTTGTTAAAAACCCACTGATATTTCAAACTCAGTATATCCTGTAAGTTGTCTCTTTCATTTTAGATCTCCTTTTTTTCCTGATGTTTTACAACCTGCTTGTATTTATTGTGCTACTCTGCTCCATGGGTAGAAAAGTGTTTTAATACTGTTGAGTATTTTATGAGAAGGAAGCCAAATCAGGATGTGACCAAATTAGAGGGCTGTGATAATAAAATGTGTATACAGAAAGATGACAAGTTGTTTGAAGTAACCTTAAGAAATAGATCTCTGGTTTTGATAGCACAACATTTTTTGAGTRTAGTAATTGTATTATATGTAATTGCAGTGGTGAATTATGACCGCTAGTCTGTGCTAATGTGCAATTAATGAGAGGTTAATAGTGGCCTTCTGAGAATGAAAAAATGAAGCATTGCACATGGTGAATGGAATAGAAAACATCTTTATTTAGGTGAAGTTGTGATGGAGTTCCTGCGCATTGTGACTTAATAAAGTTGCAAGATAGCAACTGATTAAAAATCACTTTTTGAAAGATCACAAAGAATGCAATTCTGCTACTGTTTCTTATATTGATTAGGGCTTTTCTATTTGCCTCTCAATTTTGGGATTAACCGGTTACTTGACAAAAAGTACCTGTGCAGCATAACAGTTATGACATAGTAGAAAACTTGATGGAATTGGAGCCTAAATGTGAGAAAATCAAGGTTCTGAGTGTGAATGGACAGGTGTGGATTTAGAGGCACAAACAGGTAAAGGAACTTACTTTTTTTTTTAAAGTTTTGAAACACTTTGAAATGAAGGAATTCTACTTGCACAGTGAATATATATGCCTTATTTTAGGGCGTTAACTGCCATTGCGTTTGGTCTTTGCTGTATTCATTGAGTGGGTAGAAAGGTAATTGCCATTTTGGGTCCTCTCAAACTTTTGGCACCTTTATGTTGAATGCTTCTTAGTCAATGAGTACCTGGTATTGTACAGGTTCTTATTTTCAGTAGGTTTTTGTTGTCTGGTTGGTCTGAGAATCTGCTTGTGTGTTCTTACTGTTCTTGACTAAGGTTTGATTGCTTTGCCAAAAATACTTCCTGAAACTGCACCATGTGGATTGCTCATCTTCCTTCTGCTTACAAAATCATCAGGTGCCTGGGTATTTGAATGAGCATATTCCTGATCATAATAGCAGAGGTTTGGATCATGCATCTAAAATGAGAGGTTGCCCAAAATATTTTAAGTGTGTTATGGTAGCTTTTAGAAGGCAGCTCTAGGAATTGATTCTGGGATCTGTGCTGGCCTTGCCAAAAGTGGGTCTTCATCCTCAAGACCAACCAAGGACTCCTGTACTGAGCTCTTGTAGGACTGTTTGCCCAAAAGGTCTACTAGAAGTTACCACTTTTAATATTCACTCACTCAGCCTGATTACCGGAAATGTTATGTTGGCAGCTTGGCGTCTTCTCTGCACTTGCCCTTTAAAGGCCAAGGAAGATGATCTCGGTTTCTGTATGTGGATGAGTGACAAGAGTCCAGTCAATAAAACAAACCTGTTTATTCCTTTGGCATGGTTCTTGAGACACTGGGTATCAGAATAAACATCTGAAACTTTTCACTTCACTTGTTCTGTTGACTGCATTGGGGTTATGATGAACTTTGCATTGGTAAGCTTTTGCCCTGAACAGCCTTCCAGATGGAGGCATGCCTATCAATTGGAGGGGGTAGGGGGCAGGTGGTGGCATACGTTTTTGTGTGAAGCTAAGCCTTTTAGCTTTCAAATCCTGCATTTGAGTAGTAGTCTCGGAGAGGAGATAGCTTCTTAGTCTGCAAATGACGTTTCTTTTGAYGTGGTGACTCATAGAGTTAGGACCCGTCATGCTCTTTAAGCAAATTCCTTTAGATAGATCATTACAATTGCCTTTCAAACAGCATCTAGCCCAGGCCACTGATCTCATCAAAGCATCTGCTTACATTCTAGAACTCTGTAGCGAAAGCGTGTAAGATGTCACCTTCCAGGAAACTTTTCCATCTAACTCTGTATTCTTATATCTTTATGGCTGAGGTTATCCTTCTTAAAATTATTAAGGTTTTCCTTTCTTCGTAATTTTCACACTTTTCAGGCTGTCCCTGAGTTTATTCATGTGATGGTAGCTGATGTTTAGAAGAATGTTCTTCTTCACGCAGAGACTGTTCAGGTAATAGGTTGTGCTGACACTGCCAAGACAAGGATGTTTTCGCTACCAGATGACACTCTTAAAGCTCATATTAATTCAGTGACTCTGAGAAATGTTCCTGACATATGTATGTCAAGTGGCCTYTTAATGTGGATAACGATAGTTCTGTGCCTCTTTCTGGTAGATCTGCCTGCGTAACTCAGCCAGATGGTAGTATATTTGTGAGGCTATTGCTTGGAGTCACCTGAGGTAAGCTTGCTTACAGACTGCCACACTTGAAGATCAGAACATAGGAATTCTTCAAGCTAGGTTGCCCACGTGTCTGTTTCCCTTGTCTCCGTGTCCTCTAGTCCCTTCTGAAGTGTTGCTCTTCTAGGAACCTGTGGTAGAGATGGAAATAGCTGCATTGTGCCATGTTACCTCTATGTTCTGAGCATGAGAGTAAAGCATAAGTATTCTTTTTGTAGATACTCATGATGAGAAAAAAGTGTGCAGTCTTACGTTAGGATGTTTTTGTGGACTGTGCATCTCAAAACTTGGTTACTCGTAAGCAGTTTCACTGTATAGGTGTACGCATATGAACTCTGTAAAAAGTATAACAATGAAAAAGGCAATAATGCAACAGGTGACTGAATTTATCAGATTTGTAAGTTAAAAGTAATGAAATAATTTCTGAATAGCTAAGTAGCAGTGTGCTTTCTGATCTATAGCTGAACATTGGCTCTGCTTGCTAAGTACAGCTCCCTCTGTTTTTAAATCTTGGCTCATGACTTGCAGGTGCCAGTGTAATTGATCTTTGTGCTATTTCAGCTTTTCCAAGAGCAAAGCATTAGTGAAACATCCAGTAGCGAAGAGTCTTACGAGACTCCTAATATTTCTGTGCCAGCTTTCTGCGCTGTGATGTAGTTTGAATAGAAAGCAGCTTCAGAAGGGCCACTGCTCTTTGTATACAGATAYACAAGGGATTGGGACAGAAGCCGACCTTGTGTTCTTTTGCCTGTTTCCTCCTGCTTCTCTGTAGAAAGTAATTTGTATTTGCTAGCTCTGGGTTATTTTGCTTTTCACAACTGTTACATTAAGAACAGAGAGATGTACGTTTGACTGCATGCATTCTGCCTGTTCTTTTTGGTTTTGTTTTGTTTTTTTTCTTTTGAGTTGTAGCTGTGCTACAAGCATCTCAGCTAAAATTTCTCATCTTTACCAGCTGTCACTTTAGCTTGCACCAAACTGGCATTTATGACTGATCTTAAGCAAAAGTCAGGAAATTTGCACGAAAAAATGAACCTGTTTCCCATTACTTGCCCTTAAAATCCTTGAAACTGTCAGCTACCCAATGTCCTCTGAATGTTCCTTTGTTTTACTGATGTTCTTTTAAAATATACTCCCTCATATGATCTAGCACTTGGTACTGTGTTTTACGGAATGTTATCCGGTGACACTAAGAATTTGATCGGCCCCTGTAGTTTGTTTATCTCTTGAAGTCATTAACATGTGTTAATGAAGAATTATTAATTAAATTCCATTTGTGGCTCATCTTAATCTTGTGCAATCTAAGTATGTTAAAAGTTAGACGCAAGTCTGTTAAGTTTTAGGCCTTATCACACTCACTTCATACCAACCCCACATATCCCAGAAAGTGATTTGTAGCTAACTACAGTCAGAGGTCATAGCAGTTGATGACTCGGGTATTTTATTAGCTTCTAAATTGCTATAATTTCAGTACTCTTTTGTAGTGGTTTTCCTAGAGTAAGGTGTGTGTGTGTGTGTAGTGCAAATGAATGACGTGTTTCAGTGAAGATTAGGAGGATCTGATGGTGTGAATTGTTTTTGTGTTTCTTTGGATTATTTTCTATAATCCATCTCATGAAAAAAAGCATTTTATAAAGTATTAGAGCAATTTATGGCCTGGTAAGCCTAGAAAAGTAGGTGGTGAATGGTTTTAATGACAAGGGCTAGTAAATCACTGAGTAGTGTGGTTCAAACAGTGTATTAATCAAATATTGGTGGTTTTAATCTAGATTTGTCCTATTTTTTTAGTTCAAGAAAAGAATAAAACTTTTTTTTCTGGTTCATTCTTTTGCCAAAGTTTGACTAATTTGGATTCACTGCTTAGTAGTTCGTTGCATTGATTGTGACTGTCTTTTGTTCTTTCAGGGGAAAATATTTCACTGCTGTTTTTATTTCATTTATTTAAATGCCTTTATTTCTGTGAATAGGATATTGGTATAATGCAGTTGTAACATGCTGTAATATTAAAAACAATTTTTTTGATTTAGCAAAATAGTTTTCATAGAAGTTTTTTTTTTTTAAATTATCTCTCAACCTTAATTATGTAATCCTTTTTGCTTTGTGCTATTTAATAAAATTGGAAGCTGCTGTTGGACCCAATGAGAAACTAGCACAGTATGAATACTTACAAGTAAAAAGTATACTGAAGTATTTAATGCACTTAGGATTGCATGAATGAAGACTGTGTGGAACTTTAAATTTACTTCGCTCCTATTATTATGATAGCTTATGCGGTGTCAGTCTGTGGCAGAGCCAGCTGGATCCTTGCTTTAAATACAAGAGAGATCTTTCTCCCTTTTGGCAGTACCTGCCCAGCTGAATATTGCCAGAAATTATGTGCTTGATTAGACACTGTTACGGGTCATGTAACGGAGCCTGTTCAGCTCAATTCCTTAGGTAATGTTTAAAAACAAAAACAAGCTGCCGTTTGATCTTCGGAAAGTGTATTGGTTGTCCAGCCAGTTCACTTGCATGTCTTAAACCTGAAACGTTTTACATCAGAAACAACCCTAGGTCCCTCTATACTGTTAATTACAGAATTCCTATGAAATAAGCAAGTACGGAGGAAGTTGAAAAAGTGCCTTCTAAATAAATGGTGACACAATGAAGGATTGATTTCTTCTAAAAAAGCTTGTATTTCTCACTGCTTTTCCTAGAATTAGTAGGATGTAACCAGTTATTCCTCCAGTTTAGCGCTTGTTTGATGCCCATGTTCAAGTACAAGGATTGTGTGTGCGTGGGAAAAATCAACCTTTTTTCATTTATCTGCATTTTTGTGCTGTAACCTTTCTGTATGAGCTCTCAGCAATTAATATATTCCTGATTAAATTTAGATTGCCTTGTATAGAGAATCTTGTCGGTATTCTTTGATGCTTTGGCTTTCTTAAGATCAAAGGACATGCCTAGTTCAGGCAGTGTAGCTGTGAGTGAGGTAGGAGAAACACTATGGTTTTAATTGCATTCACCTGTACATTTTTTTTTCTTAATTTTGACTTTCTATGTCCAGAGTATTGGTTACACAAAACTGATATTTTTAGCTTCCAATAGTGAAGTCATCTCCCTAGCCAGTGGTTCTTGAGAGAAACCAGATTCTGCAAATGATGTTGTTTCCGTTGCTTCCTACTCTAACTCAAACACAAAACCTGTCGCTAACATTTTGCCATGTTTATTGATGCTGGTCTTTAATATCCAGGTATTTTTGAAGGGCTGTGTTTTTTTCTGAAGTACAGCTTGTTCGTGTACTTCAGGGTTTAAGAACCGTTTTGCCCTTTTGCCCCCATTTGTATACCTGGTATCTTTGTACAAAGGAAAGAGCAGAGAGCTTATAGTCATTTTAGCTGTTTGTTCCTGGTGTTAGTAGCAGCACCGTTTATTTTCGTTTTCAGTCCTAAACCAAAGAAACAGTTGTATGTTAGCAGAGCAGGAAGGCACGATAAAATATTGGGTGCTTGGCTGTTTGAATAATATTTGAAGACCAGTTTGCAGAAATCTGAAATTAGGGAACGGGATTTGCAAAGGATGTGCATTTGTCTTTGAGAGCCATATTTAAATCAGATAGTTGTGAGGGGTGGAGACCCTAAATGCACAGGCACATGAAAGAAGAAACCATAGCTTTACTTACCTTAAAAGATACAGTTTGACTTAATGGTTTCTGGCCATTTGTATAAGATACTGACATAGTGATAACTGAAAATCCTGTTTTTGACATAAATAAAAGTAGCATGCTGAGCAGGTGACTGACAGAAGTTGCAGAAATATCTCTTCACTTTTTTTTTCCTTCTGTGATAGTTCTTTGTGTTCTTTTCTGAGTGTAGCTTCAACTTTTGGATTTTTTTTTTTATTGTGCTTGAGCAAATTTTTTTAATGCTATTTGGATTTGAGAATGATAGGGGAAGACTGTTTCTCACTATGTAAGACTTGTAAAAATAGGGCAAGCCTTTTGTATGCCAAATTTCAAAGTGTAATAATTTTTGATTCCCAGGCTGTGGTTTTGCTGAGCTTAAAAATTAATTTGAAAATAGCTTTTCTCAAATGTTTCATGTTCTGTTCTTTTTTTGGTGTGCTTTCTTCTCAGGTTTTTAGCAGAATACCATGATGATTTCTTCCCAGAATCTGCTTATGTAGCTGCATGTGAAGCCTACTACAGTACTAAAAATCCTCGGGCAATCTACTGAGGCTATTAATAAAGATTAAATCCTACTATACGTAGCCCATGACAATGCTATTTTGCCATGTGGCTACAAGATGAAGATGAAAAAGGAATTAAAACAACTTCTGGAGTTGAAGAAATAGGGAAATATCTTCTGTGATGGTTGGATTACTTCGGAATGGAGAAATTCTTTTGAGAGATGTGTGTAGACTGCTTTGTGAGTTGCTTAGAGGATTGACTATAACTCCGACTCCAGATGAATGAACAAGCCTTGATCTGACTTCTAATGCGTAGGACTGCATAGGACTATTAAAGAGGAAAGGAGCAAAAGCAGATGCATTAGCAACAGGACATTTTCATGAAGATAGATCATCATGCTGTGTTTCATTTTAGCTCAACCTCTCCAGCCTGAGAAATAAGACTTGACTACACAGTTACATGAAGAGAATGCATAACTGGTATCTTAAGGATTTTTTTCCTCACAGATTGCACTTCATTTTGTGGAACTATCATGATAGAAAAGATTGCTTGATGTAAAGGTGGTTTTGCTGTTTGGCTAGCATGACATCTGCCTCAAGAATGACTTTGTTGCTTGAATGAAAGATGTGTTGCTTACTTTGCATTTTGCAAAGGTGTATATAGCTCTTTTCATGGTAAGGCTGCCAGAGTTCCAAGGAGAGCATACGTTGCCAGTGATTCAACATTTACCTGGCAAAAAATCATTTTGAGAGCCATTATGAAAGAACAGATTTTCTACAAGTAAGCAGAGAAGTCAAGAAAGTGATGGCAGTTTAACTGGCAAACACTTCTTTTCTTAATAAAGTTCACAGTGGCTGCTGTGTAAATGTGTGATTTTGACTGTCTAAAACGTCTTGTTTGTGCTTGATTAGTATTTTTGAGATTGCTAAGTGCATATAATGAGAGGTGGGAGCATTGACAACATAGGGAGAGAAGCTCTTTCTGTATCATTGGGTTTTCTTCTACAGACTTGAAGGATGTTTCTTTAGACAGTTTTAAAAACCTTAGCTCTGGGAATAGGAATTAAGTGAGAACTGAGTTCCTAGAAATCTGACAACACATTCAGTAGAAGTTAATTGAAATATAATTCTTGTCTTGATTGTCATCAAAACCTTGTCCATGACTTAGAACTCTGGCCTTCAGAATCCTCTGCTATGTCAAGACAGACACAGATTTTAAAATCACTGGGAGAAAATAGGAATCAAAGCTCATAGACTACTGCATTAATCACTCTGTAATCCTTCCTAGTTCAGAAAACTTCCATTAGAACATTTACCTGTAATGCAAAACTCAACACATTCCTCCCAGATTTGCAGAAACTACTAGTTATGAGGAATCATCTTTCAAATGTAAATGGCAAGCTTAGTCTAAGAGGCCAAAGGAAATCTGAAATCTACTGTTGACATTCATTGTCACTCAGTTTTCAGAGTGTACTGGTGTGTTAGAGCTTTTGAACTGAAAAGATGAGGATTACCTTGATTTTAGCAATTTAGGTTCTGCTTTTTAGAAAAAATTCTATAAAGAGTCTGTTAAACTTAATGGTGGTTAAACGAATGTTTGGCATGGATGCATGCAGATTTGGTGATTGTTATTTCTAAAGATTGCCATTTAGTGGTACTATTTTTAATGCATTTCTGTGGTACCAAAAAAACATTTGTAAGCTTTAGTTTTTCTCAAATTACAGAAGTTTTGAATCTTTAGCAGAATCCAAGTACCTCAAAATCCACTTTGCAAACATGTTTCATTGTAGGCTTAGACCCTGTTTTTCTAAAAAGACAATTCAACAAAATACTAATGACTATCTAACAAGAGATTAATCTTGGAATACTGCCTGAAACTCCATCCTTAATTCTTTCTATTGCAGGAATGTTAGAGTGTGTATAATATGGCAAATTTGTTTTTGTTCCACTGTTGGTACCTGTGAGCATAAGGCAAGTTATGAACAGAGTTTAAACCTTATTGTGTGACTGTGTTTAACTGTTAAAATGACAATTTCTGCATGCAGGGGTTATTAATAGTGTTGGTATTGCCTTGTCAATGATTTTCAAAAGACGTGAAGGGGGGCGGGGAGGAATTCTGAAGGTCCGGTTAGTGTAGTCTTTATGTGAACAAACTTTTTTGTAAAATTCTCTTGAAGCTGCTATTGGATATAACATTACGAACTACCTTGCTCTCGTAACAACCAAAAAACTTTTCTCAAAAGTAGCACCCTTTCGTGCTTCTTGTCACTTTTAATTGACATGGCTTCCCCGGACACTATCTCTTTGAATTTAAAAAGTTTATGTTTATATATTCAATTACAGTAATGTGCATCTTTGACATCCCCCCTCCCTACTGTCACTCTTCTTTTACTGCTTTCCTATTTTTATACCTGATTTTTTTTTTTTTTTTTTTAAGCTGAACCAGCACAAGAGACTTGCAAAAACTTGAACCAGATTGTGTAAGAGGGTAGTTCTTAGTAGTTTTAAAATATATAGAGACTTACCAGTGTGGCCCCCAAAACTCACTTTGAATGGAATATTCAAGGGCTCATGTGGCTAGGGGGAACTTAATAGTATAGTTATACTGCTGGTGTGAATCTATAACGCTTTGAATGTCCTTGACTGGTTAGATTTTTGGTGGGATTCATATCCATCTGAACTGATGGAAGAGGTTTCTGCACTTAACTGTTTGTCATTCGGTGGTCGCTGTTTGCAGAGCTACTCATATCAATGTTTTCTAACCTGATTCAGTCAGAATGGCTTAGGTTAGCTGAAGAAATGTGAAAAACTGACTGAAGCAGGCTAGGGAGCGTTCACATAAGCAAGTCTGCCAGCAGACTTCAGAGGCAGTCTGCTGCAGAGGAGGGGCTGAGCTGAGAAAGCAGGTTAATGGGCAGTAATAGTTTACACTRGCATAGCTGTTGGCATAACTCACATGTGCTCTGGTTCCAAATGAAGGGGTTTTTGTTTGTGTATTTAAGGAAATTATACCAGTGTAATCATAGTGCATACTTAAACTGGTAAATCTCTCTGCTGAAGGCAAGTCCTTGCACTTGCCTTCAAGAGTAGGCCGCTCCAACATGAGGTGTGGTGGAGGGTTTTGAATGTGACCATTCTTGGGAGAAGGCAGAGGAGGACAATCGCAGCCTAGGATTAGAAGCAGGTAATGCAGCTGCTGTGGCGTGTGAAGTGTGCTGCYGTCTAAGTGCCCAAGATGCTCAGTCTGCACAAATGCTATTAATTCCAGTACCTGCTCTGACTTTGTCAGCAGGAAGGTACCTGAGTAACTTGACACTGTGCCACAGAAGTATGAAACTGGCTGTATGTAAAGTGCTCTGCATAGATTGTAAAGATTACCAAAGAGGAATATAGTAACAGAATTTAATATTCTTCAGTTTTATTCCTAATTTTAGGCTTTACTTTGTACCTATCATGCTTCAAAAAAACCCCATACTGTTCCTTCATGTGCACTATCTAGAGTTGCTGCGTTGCCTTTCATTTTGCTACTGTGTTGCTATGTTTTCCAAGCTCCATTTCAAGCTCCTGTTTGAAAGCTCAGGCTTTAATGTAGCATACTCTTCCGCTGAGATGACCGAGGCAGATGTGACCAAGTGCTAATTTAAAGTATGTTCCATGTCAAGTTCTGAAAGCAAGCTTATGCAGATGTTAGGGTTTCCCTTGGCATTTGGTGTGGGCTAATAGCGTGTGTGTGGTCAGCTGTTACATCAGAAATGTTTAGTGGGAACTTGTCAAACAGTAGTGCAAGATGACCTTGCTCTGGGTTATGCTGAGAGGAATGTGTGCAGTCAAAGAGGAAATAAAAAAGCTGATTGGAAATAAAAAGCTGTTACTGCTTTTCATGTTTGCATCATAAAGAGTGTTATCAAGACATTTGGGACATACACTGGGGAGGTTGTTACTGGAGTTAAAATATATATGTATATATTAAATCCTTCATTTCTTGAAAATTACACATTTTCCCCTCTGGAGTCTTAAGCGTGTCTCCCAAAAGTATGTATACTGGGGTGGAAATAAGCTTTTCAGGGCAGGGGGGAAGGAAGCAACATGTATTATCCTTACCTGAGTCTCAAGTCAAGCCTTTATTGTGGTAGTTAGCTGTACAAAAGCACAAAGCTGACAGCTCTTGGACACCCAGCCACATCTTAACTTCTGGCCTGGTGCATGTTTGATGGCTTTTAACTTCTTGACCTATTAACAGAGCTGGAAAGCAAGTTTGCGCTTCAGAGCACACAAACTCTACTCTCTAAATTCAAGGAGAAAATGCCAAATAGCCACAACGCAAGCATACTTAGGCCAAATGCATCAAGAAATAGATTTTTGTCCTGTGTACTGTAGAATCTCCTTTGTGATATGAGATGATTGCATTTAATTGCTTTAACAAGTCAAGTTACCTATTTATTTTTCGATGTAAATACATCTCAGTGTAATGAGGTTCCCTGGAACAACAGTTCTAGGTGGTATGTTACTTTTGTAATGTGTTTGACCATAATCAGTACAACCTTGATGTGTTTACATAGTCAGTTTTTTATGAAACATTGAATTTGGAGGGATTTTCAGCTTTTTGTACAGCTGCATCATTTTTCTGTATCAAATTAGTGAATACAGGTACTATACTTCTACAGTCAGAGGTACCAATGCAGTGTTTCTGCCGCAATTTTTGGTGGTTTTTACTTCAGCAACAATCCCCCACCCCCAACTCCCCAAACCAAGTTTGGAATATATATTGCCTCGGGAAAATGCTATCAGCAATGACTGAGTGGCAGATGTAGATGCTTACTAAGATCTAACTCAATGCATCCTCCCTATTGCATGCATTATGTATTTTCCCCTTCTAATTCATATAGCAGATGACATTTTTGCATTAAGGCTAAGGATTACAGCAAGCTGAATAAAATCAGTGAAGTATAAACACGTGCTCAAATATGAAAAGGAGAAATCTCTTTTTTTTNAAAAAAAAAAAAAAAAAGGCAAAAAAAGCACATGTTGTTCCTCCTGTATGTCATTTGGGAGTGGTCGCTCACATCATGTGAAGTGGATAACTTCATCATAAAGAGAATGACCAAACCTGTGAGATGCAAATTGATAAATCCCGGCACTAATACAGACCTTTAAAAGGAATGGAGTAATTCCTCTGCCGTTTTGTTGCTAGAAATGGCAGAAGGTTTTGATTGAGAATGACATTTTCTCTTACCAATACAAGATACTGGACCTACTTCTGGGGAAAGCAACCCAGGTATTAAAACGTTGAATCATACAATATGTTCATGGGGATATTTCAGTGCCATGCCAGAAAACAAAGTGTGTTTTTATAGTGAGAAATGTACAGATAAATGTGGTTAGTTCCTGGCAAAATGAACAGCAGACATTTCCATCACAGCAGTAGTGTACTGGTGGTGCCTCTAATATCTGTGAATGTTGAATAGATGTTCAATTTATTAAACTTTTTCTAGTCTTTAATTATAAGCTATTAATAATTACCAATCTAATAATTAAGTTATTAATCTTTAAAGTCCTTGAAACAAAGATATCTCCCAACTACTTTCTTTCTTTACTCCCTTTCTTCTTTCCTTGCTTATATTTTTCTAGTAGTCTAGAAAATTACAAAAACGTGCTTAGGAGATTCGTGGAGAGGAGGAGAATGGTTCTGACTCAGACTAAGCAAGTTGCACATAGTTTTCTTAAGTGTTTAGATGTTTCTGATTCATTTTGAGGTATTAATCATCAAATATGTGTAAAATATAATTAGGATTTTATTTGTAGGCTCGAAAGTAGAGCCAAAATGAAAGAGTCAGGTGAATTGAATGGTGCGAGTATCTAGTCAAGTTACCAGATAACTTAAATATGCCTGAAATTAGTTCTACTGTATGTATTTCTGTTTTCTATTTTAAATGTGGCGCTCTGATTTGTCTTGGTTACTTGATGCCAAGTATTGTAAATGAGGGCCTTTCTCTAAAGTGTAAAATTGATTAAATGTCAAAATGAGTAATCAAAACATCAAATTTTGCCATCAATTTTAATTTAAATGTATGAAATGCTACCATCCCATGTTATGAGCAAAGAGACATTCTGCCCTTCTTTTTGCAGAACCTTGTTAGAAATACAGTATATGACAAATCTGCTGCCACRTGGCTGACCTGGCGAAGGTGTCAGTCTCAGTGGAATGCTGGAGGTAACCTACAGCTCTTCGCCAGGTGCCTCGGTGCTCATGGTGTTCCACTGGTGGGCTGGGGGCATCGGTAAGCATGCCRTGAGAGACTCCTCAGATGGAATAACCTTCACGAGTTGCCTCTTACACTTGTATTTTGATGACAGCAGTACAGCGAATGCTTCCATAGTTGATATTTAGTAAGAGTTTTCACGGCTTTACAACCTTCTGTTTTGTAGGCTGCTGAGTTAAGAAATCTAAAGTGGTCCTGTTGAGGTTTACATGCATGACTGAGTAGGAGGTAGATTTTACTGATTGTTTTAAATCAGATTAATGAGGAATTTATTTTCTGTTGCTGTGAGTGACTACTGCACTGATATAACTTCTTTGGCATCAGAGATTTGTGCATTTTTTTAAGAAAGAATCTATTAGAAACAGTATGAGTAGTAATTAATTGGACACTTCATAAAGATTTTGCTTACTGGCAGATGGATGATATGACACATGTAATGTATATGCAGCATTGCCAACTGCAGGCATTAGAAATCATGAGTCAGATCCTTAAAAGTCTTGAGAGTGATTAAGCAAATGTGAAGTTTAACTCCTGTTCTTTGGGCCCCTAGGGTAACATGAGTCAAGCTTATGACAAGGCTTGCTCGAGACTTTAGAAAGGAAAACTGAGTTTTTTGGCTAATCGCATCTCTTTTAGAGTTGGAGCTTTAGAGAAAAAAAAAGCACAAAACCTTGCAAGACTGGCAATAAAATGATGATTTGGCAATGCTCTAATAGAGCAGGATGCCATTAATCTGAAAATAATCAGAGACTGAATTTATTTGTGAACATCTGTGTGAACATAACACAAGCCTCAGATAGCAAGGTTTTCCGGGTAGGGCGGTTATATCTGTTAATCTACAAAACAGTCTGCCTTTGCCAAAGGCATAAATCTGAATTTCTAGATCCAATTTTTTTTACTTGTTTGGAATGACTATTAATAAAGTGAGAGAGATAAATTGTTTACCATAGTAACAGAATTACCCTGTGCATGATGATGAAGTTGATGAAATCATGCATCGGAAGAAAACAGGAAGCAAGACAAGAACTCCACTGTTTCTACACTGTATGTGTAAGACTAATATGTTGTTTATGTTGTTAGACCCACTTGTTGAACTATTTGTCTCTCTCTGGTTGCGACGAGAGAGACAAGTTGTCACTGTTGCCTTAGGCCCAGCTCCATCAAAGACAGTAGGTATCTGAAGAAAAATCTAGACTRAGGTCAGATCTGTGTAAGCCAAATCCTTTCTCTTTCCAAATCTAGTACAACAATCTGTATGCCTGTAGTTGCCTAAGTTTTTCTAGTGAAGTTATTTAAATATTAAAAAGCTGAACTGAGCTTTTAGCACCCATGCCAGGTTTGCAAAGCCATTTGGGATGTACAGATAGAGCATCAATCTTTGCACTTGCATCTGCTGGAGGATGCATGCGTCTTGCCAATGGCAGTGCAACCCACGTTACAGCAAGAGTAGCCACTGTAACAAAAGTTGGGAGGAGGAGCAGACTGGAAATGCAGTGACAAGTCCCTTTGATACACTACTTTAAATGTTCATTAGGAAGTGGGAGATCCGGGTTTGATAACTACTCAACCTGAGAGGTTTTGCCAGGCACTCTACAGACCTTGCTGCACGAGGCCACCTTCTACATTGCTCATAACTGTCTCACTGCGCAGAAAGGACAGTGAGAGCCACAGACCTGGAAGGAAGAATTTTCTTCCTCCTTCAGCTGGAGAATGATATTTCCACTTGCTTGTTCCGATTTCCCCATGCAGCTCTTGGATTCCTTTTTGCAYGCCTTGTAGCCTCAACAAGAGAGGACAGCTTTAGAATCATAGAATAGGTTGGATTGGAAGGGACCTTTAAAGGTCATCTAGTCCAACCTCCCTGCCGTGGGCAGGGACATCTTCAACTAGATCAGGTTGTTCGGAGCCCCGACCAACMTCACCTTGAATGTTTCCAGGCATGGGGCATCTACCACCTCTCTGGGCAACCTGTGCCAGTGTTTGACCACCCTCAGCGTAAAAAATTTCTTCCTTATACCTAGTCTAAATCTACCCTCTTTTAGTTTAAAGCCATTCTCCCCTGTCCTGTCGCAACAGGCCCTGCTAAAAAGTGTGCTGCCATCTTTCTTATAAGCCCCCTTTAAGTACTGAAAGGCTGCAATAAGGTCTCCCCAAAGCCTTCTCTTCTCCAGGCTGAACAACCCCAACTCTCTCAGCTTTTCTTCATAGCAGGGGTGTTCCATTCCCCGATCATTTTTGTGGCCCTCCTCTGGACCCGCTCCAACAGGTCCCTGTCTTTCTTGTGCTGAGGGCTCCAGAGCTGGAGGCAGTACTCCAGGTGGGGTCTCACCAGAGCAGAGCAGAGGAGCAGAATCACCTTCCTCGACCTGCTGGCCACCCTTCTTTGGATGCAGCCCAGGGTATGGTTGGCCTTCTGGGCTGTGAGTGCACATTGCTGGCTCATGTCCAGCTTTTCATCCACCAGTACCCCCAGCTCCTTCTCGGCAGGGCTGCTCCCAGTCCCTTCATCCCTCAGCCTGTATTGATACTGGGGGTYGCCCCGACCCAGGTGCAAGACCTTGCACTCGGCCTTGTTGAACCTCATGAGGTTCACATGGGCCCACTTCTCGAGCTTGTCCAGGTCCTTYTGGATGGCATCCCGTCCCTCAGGCATGTCGACCGCACCACTCAGCTTGGCGTCATCTGCAAACTTGCTGTGGGTGCACTCGATCCTACTGTCTATGTCACTGATGAAGATATTAAACAGTACTGGTCCCACTTGTYGCCGACCTCCATCTGGACATTGAGCCATTGACCACTACCCTCTAGATGCGACCATCCAACCAATTCCTCATCCACCAGACAGTCCACCCATCAAATCTGTATCTCTCCAGTTTAGAGAGAAGGATGTTGTGGGGGACTGTGTCAAAGGCCTTACAGAGGTCCAGATAGACGACATCTGTAGCCCTTCCCATGTCCACTGATGTAGTCGCCTTGCCACCAGCCTGCTAGGAGATACTGAAGTAATTTATCTGAGGAATACTGGGCCCAGGTTGTGAGCTTTCTGAGTGGATCAAAGTCCCCTACAAATCCAAACTTYAGGTTTCTTCTGGTGAAGAACAAAAAAACCCCAAAACTTGTTTTTTCCATTGCTGCTCAAGCACGTAGGGTAGGATTCAGCCCAACAAATATAGAGGATGGCATCTGAGATATCCACATCTGAACTTCCTCTATAGTCCTTGGACAGGAGAAATACTTCCAGGATGTGACTGGTCTTGCCCTGAAGCGGGTGTATAACACAGGCTCTTGAGCTGCAACAACGCCATTGCCACTTAGAGAGAGAATCTAGAGTCAAGAGCTCGACACAGATGCATGTGCATACATTTAGGTGAGATGATCCCTCCCTGTACTATCTGTATAAATTCAGACTGATTTGGGGCATTCTAGAGCTTTTACTTAATGGTTTTGCTCTCCTTTATTTCGGGGATTTTTGTAAATATAAATCGCTCTCGCTCCAAGCCCAGCAGAGGTTAGCTGTTAATTCTACCTAGTTGTTATAACAAGAGCATTCAGAAACCCGTGACACAAGAGGAAGGATAGAAGCTTGGAAAAAAAAAWAAATGCACAGAACAYGTGAAAAGTAACTGTTAACTGTGGAGGGAGAGAGCTGGCAAATAACTGGTTAATGTGTACACAATGTGCAGTTGAAAGCAGGCAAACGAAAAGCATGGAGTAGGTAGGATCAGCACTATGGTTTTGCCTGCCTCTCCTGCAGCATTTAGACCATGSTTGCTGGTGTCATGCTGGCAAGTGCAGCCAGTCAGTGAAACCCGTGCTTTCTCAGATCCCGGAGCAGGGATCCTATGCAGTACACCCTACAGCAGTTCTTGCTGAAGCACTGAGAAAGCTAATGCTGCTTAAGGAGAAATAAACACCAGCTCAAGCATCCTTCTCGTTGTAGGACTGCGTTCTTCTCCAGTGCCATACCAATCACGATTTTTAAATGCTCACATCAATCATCGCTTTTCTGTTCAGGAGCCTATGATGCAAAAGCAGTAAAGGGTACAACCTGGATTTGGTTTTGCCACCCTTCTCACCTAGCCTATTGCATCAGTGAGAAAGCAGCCATGCTTTTTGTACTATGTGGATTGAAGCCAYGTATGGGGATTTGAGTAGTCAATGACACCTTGGGGTTGGGTGTCAGAGGCTGTGAGGCTGCCCGTGCCCATCTCTGCCAGGCTTGGAGGGAAGTGCCTATGGGGGGTGGCTAGCGGAGGTGACTTACTGCGAGGCCGTGTTTGGGTTTGGGAGAATAGCTGGTGTATGAGGTTGGAGTATGGTCCATATGGTGCTATGAAAGGGTTTGAGGACAGCTGAGCTGTGGGCCACCATGTGGATTTAGGAGGCTGGATGCAGCACAGGGTTTTGTGTGGCTTTGCTTAGAATTAGCAGTAGGTTGGTTTTCAGGCCATGCGTGAAGCTGTGATGAAGATGGCTGCAGGGCATCATGAAAGAAGTTATTTCTGAATACACATTTTTCTAAATATTTTATTTCTGTCCATAAGTTTGAGGCCACACAAATTCTAGTCTGTTTGACACTACTTTTGTCATTTGCATGGACATTTAGGCTGAAAAACATAACACTGCATTTTGAAGCAGGGTTTAGATTTTCTCTGTAATGCTCTTTTTTTTTTTT
>JAYKAV010002855.1:456879-480531 GCA_035582835.1 Phoebastria nigripes | reverse complement strand
AAAAAAAAAAAAAGCAGTGACACTTATATTTGAGATCAGATGAAGCTATAGAGTATCTGGAGTGAACTTAGCTGCTAATGTGCTCAGTTACTCTTCCAAATAGACTTGTGAGTAGTCATCAGAGCTAACAAATCTCAAAACCCCAATTCTGTTTCCTTAAGTCCGTCCGGGGCATGTGTGTACTGGGAGTAGATGAAAGGAAATGGTAAGAAATTGGGCTTCCTGCATTGAAGCAGGTACGAGAGAGACTTGCTCGTCAGGAGTAGAGCACTCAGTGAGTGCGTGCCCTGGGAGGAGTGCTGAGGGTGGCATTGCAGGGGTGACGACGGGAGTGGGTTATGGAATGGAGAACATCCAGGAATGCTGAGGAACTGCTCAGAAATATGGCAAAAACAAGTGGATTTTGTGGACATGTAATACATGCTTTCTAAACTGGGATGGGTGTAGGCTTCTCTGTCATTATGGATGAAATGATGAAAGGTCCATAAGGACAAGAAGTTCATTTTCTGGGATAATACAGGTGCAATTAGATTAATATTYAGAAGAAGAATGTAGTCCCCCACCTGGGATTTAGACTCTGGAGTAGAGGATTAAAACTGAATCACCATATGCTGCTCAATCTCTGTGTGTAATTTGGTAGTTGTTTCTCTAAATAATTAATTAGATAATGCTCCCTGTCAAGTAATCAGTTTGGGGTTCACTCGAGGAGAACTAACATGAGGTTCATCAAACCAGAGAGGATTTTATTAGGAAAGCCATGATTAAAGATTCAAACTCTAAATGAGGACTTCTTAATTATGCTGTCCAAGTGCAGAGGGAAAAATATTTAGTGTATGGAAAGATTAGAGAAGACTCCTGCAGACACCTTCCTTTTCCTTGATTTCATCTCAGAGCAAAACAGGAAGAAAATTCACATCTTCCTCTTAGAAAAACGAATTTGACAAGTCTTGTGGAGCTATGAGTGGCAGACATGAAAGCATAAGAGGCAAATCAGTCAAAATATTTTTTAAAAACTTTTCTCTCCCCTAGTTTGACAACACCATTTCCTTGAATGCAGGGTTATGTTAGGTATTTTTCCAGTCATCTTGTAACATTTATTGTGCTTTAGCTGAAATGTGCTAGAGGAAAGTGAAGTCAGCACCTTTGCCTCTGATAAATAACTCGAAAATTCTAAGTACAGCTGCCTGTAAGGACAGGGAGATGTGCATGCTGTCCAGCCCTGAATACCGGGGTTAGCAGTGGTCATTGGCTAGTCAGAGTGGAGCAATTTCTGTACTGTCATCTTGTGGTGACACTGGACAAGGCACAAGATAATATGAACAGCAAGGAAGGGTCCAGTTGATGTGGATATCAAGCATTTTCTATGCTCTCTGTTTCATGTTGGAAACTGGGCTATTTTAAGAGAGTGTTATTCTAGAGGAGAAAGATGTATGTGACCAGCATTAGACTTCTTTATGTGGTATTTAATTAATTAATTAATGCTTAAGGTTTGGCTGGAAACATTAAAGAATATATTTTTTCCTAGAAGAACAAGAAGTTGCCCCTCATTTTTGAACTTTTATGTCAAGAAAGCATTTATAAGGAAACATATAAATATTGAACTAATTCTCCTTCCATCTTACCTGGGGGAAGAAGAAGAGATAAGGAATAGGTATTTCAGGTCCTGCTCTGATAGTAAAAATCCATATCTTCAAATAGGCAAGGGTAAGCAACTGTCATTATAGTGAGTCGAAAGTAAAATTTTGTTACGCTGTAGACAAGTCCTATATAACCCAACTTCCATACAGTATGTATAGAAGCATGCTACGTATAGAAGTATGCTATGTATAGAAGTGCACAGTATGTTTACTGCCTTCACAGTGCAGTAAGTACAAAAGTAATCGTTGTGCAAGCAGTCATATATGAGTATAACTAGATATGCTGCAGGCCACATGGGTTGAAGAGAAGCCCAACAAACTTGGTTCCTTTCCTTGACTCATTTGTAGTTTCAGTAGATAAAGGAAAGAACTTTCTGCAAAAATTTGAGGCATTCCACGAAGGGAATCCAATTTAAACAATTTCTTTAAAAAAAAACAGGGATAATTGTGGTTTTAATACAAAACTGGCTGAACAATCAGAAACCAAAACAATTATGAGTGGTAAAATAGCCAAGTGGAGCTCACTGGGGATTAGTGTTGAGCCTAATACTCACTTCTCTATAAATGACCTAAAATAACAACAGAAGAAAACTTACACATCAATCAAATTCACAGATGGTATCAAGAGGCTGCAAAGAAAGCGGAGACAACAGATAAACCGCCAAATAAACTAGRGAGTTTAGAGAGAAAAAAGGAGCATTCAAGGACAGGATGCAACTTTGATACATGTAAGGTTATTTTGTGGATTAAGGAAGGCTAAAAATGCAAATGTATTTGCAGAAGCCCATGGACACTGATTTCACCAGGAGCCACGGACAATCTTATATAACCACGCCTMACATCGTGTAACTGGGGGCAAATAGTTTAAATTGTTTTTTAACAGCAGCCTTTGGTCTYGTGCGCTCCGAGCCTGAGGGAGAGGCATCTGTAACCATTTTGTTTCACTGCAGAGAGGCTTCAGGATGTTGTTTGCAATCTGTTGGAAAGAAAGTGAAACTTTTTGAATCTGTTGTTCCCAGTTTTGTCAGTGCCAGTGTTTTAAAAGAATAAAGTTTGGCTGGCRTTTTGTTTTGCCAGCGGCAGGAGACTCTCCCTTTAGTAAAAGCTTTAACAAAATCAGTGCACCTGTGAAACTTGTTGACACTGCATCCATCAGTGATGTGGCTAAATGTATCTCTATCCACCTGTGTGTGTTGTTTGCTTCCGTATCTACAACATAACCTCCTTGTTCTGATTTGGCACACCTACAGCAGGTTGGAAAAGCTGTCGTATTTAGCAGACGGCTACAAAACTGTATGAGTTTGTTATCCCTGGGTGAAGGACAAGCAAATAATACTCTGCCAGATGAGCAGGTAGCCGAGAAATAGATGACCAAACTGAGTTCTGGCTAATGAAGGACATCATTGCCTGAATAAGGGGACCAGTACTTACAACAGGAAAAAGCTTTTTTTACAAGCAGCCTTTCTTTGGTTACCAGAGAAAGACAGACGTAACTTGGCTGCAGGGACAGGAAGAGATGAGGCTTCAGCAAAACCCTGGAGTCTCTGCAGACACTGAACAAATCCAAAAAAGTGGTGGAAAAACTGAGGCAGTGATTCAGATGTTATTTTTTTATTTGCTTTTCTATAAATCTTTGTTTCCTGCACTGACTGAATAATGTGAGGTTTTTTGTTTTTTGTTTTTTGTGGGTTTGTGGTTTTTTTTTTTTTTTTTTGACATCTTGGCAAAGTTTTATGTGCTTCTGTTTTCATGGATCCCTCAAAAATTAAACAATAAACCAATGTATCTGCAAAGGCAGATGCATATATCAGAAACTTGGAAAATATTTTGGTGGGAATACAGAAGAAAGCAGGCTGCAAAATGAAGCTGCTCGTGGTCTGAGATTGTTGTCATCCTACCAAGACTTCACCTGATAAGGGTGTGCCAAGATAATGTCTAAGGCTGTGGGCAGTCCCTATATCTGCGATATGAAGTTGGGCAGTTAATTAGGAAGCTCTTATTTTTGTTATAACTGACAAATAGTCAAARCAATGTTGTTGCAAGAATGAATACGTCTTTGCATATAAATCACCATTATCTGCAGGGCAGTGGGAGCAGCTGGTGGAGGGGAAGGCAAGTCTGGTGGCTCAGTCTGGAGAGCCTGTGGTTCAAGTCTGCCATTCCTGCCATATTCATTATTGGCCTAAATTCATGAAGGATTGAGGTCCCCGAAATGGGAATAAGTCATTTTGATCCTTACTCCCCACTCCCTAAGCTAATTCTTTAGATACACAGATTTTTGTACTTATATTCACTGAGTATTTAATATTTTGTTTCTGTGCACACTTCCAAACAGCTGTTGGAGCAGCAGTTAGAAACCAGGCCTCTACACTTCTGATCGAGTTTCCCAGTCACTGGTTAAAGGATTAGGCAGCTTCTCTCTAGTTCACTGAGCCTTTAATTACTTTTTGCCCAGAAATATGACTGCAACAAGAGGGGAGAGGAACATCCTGACCATAAAAGCTGCGGCAGGGTGTTTGGGATAGAAAGTGAGGTCTGTACCACAAAAAAACTTGGTTAAAATGGAAGCCTCCCGCTTTCCTGTCACACAGGTAACGACTTTTCTCTGTGTTACACAGGGCCCAGTACAATCCACAGCTGCAATGCGGGAGAGGACTCCAGGCTAGAAATCCCAACCCGATGCTAATCGTAGAATCATTTAGGTTGGAAAAAGCCTTTAAGATCATCGAGCGCAACCATTAACCTAACACTGCCAAGTCCACCACTAAACCATGTCCCTAAGCACCACGTCTACAATTCTTTTAAATACCTCCAGGGATGGTGACTCAACCCCTTCCCTGGGCAGCCTGTTCCAGTGCTTGACAACCCTTGCRGTGAAGAAATTTTTCCTAACATCCAATCTAAACCTCCCCTGGCGCAACTTGAGGCTGATGTTATAACTGTGACTCGGGCAGGTGCCTCTCCGTGGCAAGTGGCGGGCTGTCAGACGGGTGCCTCTCCGCGGCATCTCTTGGCGAGCCCTGGTGCCTCCCCGCTCCCTGCTCTGCATGTGGCAAACTCGGTCTCTTGATGCTGGGGCTCTGGCAGCACCTCACCATCCGCCGGACGTGGCACTCGGCAGCCAGGCACTGAGAAGGCAGGTACTGCAATGCTCGCTGCTGCAAAACCTGAATCTCTTGACACATCTAACCCTTGGGTCTCTGACTTACAGAGTAGATAATGGTGTAGAAGGGATGTTAAAAATCAGCAAGTTACTCAGGTAATACAGTAACAGAAGGGAGGTGACGAYAACAGACCTCTCTACACTTGCATTTTACTCTTTCTTTTTCTCTTCATAGCAATGGGACAACTGTAGGCTGGGATGGAAGGTTCCCCATTCCAGAGATGCCACCTTTTCCAGTGCAAATCCTTTTTTTTCCTCCTCAGAACCCCTGGCTTGATCCATGCCTCCTGGGTGCTGTGTGGACTGCTCCGTGTTGCATGTGGGAAGCACGCCCACGCTCGCCTCCCTCCCGATGGCGGGGACGGAGCATAGGCTGCAGAAGAGCCACAGAGGAGTGGGGCTGGTAGGATGGATGTGGCCTGACAAACCTTCTCATCAGCCAGCACCCTGCATTTTTGAGGCAGAGGTTATGAATGTCGACCTTTTGTATGTTTTCTGAAAATGGCTGCTAAGACTTCCAGTTAATCGCAGTGTTTTAGCAGGTCGTAAATATAGGCTTTGCGTACGTACTCAGCGCGGCTTGCTTCTGCATAGCACAAGCTGCTGCACGATGAACCTTATTTCTGCAAACCTCTCATAAACATTTTGTTGTACATTTTGAAATGTACTTAATTCTATAATAACTATAATTCTATAACTTAATTCTATAATATGTTATAGAAGGAGTTTGACCACTGGCTCGCTGTAGGCAGTACAGTTTTTCAGTATAATTTCTGTTGTTGAAATTATAGTTTCATCTCTAGTGATAAAGGACCTCTGGATCTGTCAGCCTGAATGATTTCACACGCTTTTTGGGTGTACAGCTGTTAATAGACTTCAAAATCACTGGTTTGATAAAATGACTCAAGGAAGATCTCTTTATTGCAGCTTTGCTTTTCATATTTTGTTTTTCTCTGGCGATTGTAGCAAGTCTGTCTGCTTTAAATTTAATTAAGGCATCTTAACTTGGCAGGGCAACATAATTTCATAACGTATAGGAGTTTTCCAATATGAAAAAAATTATATCAAATGCTTACTGTGAAAAAACTCTTATTTATTTCAGATTAAATGAGAGGCTTTTCTCATATATTTAACCTAAGTTTTAAATCACTGACTTAGGCGTTAACTGTATTGCATAATTAAGCAAACCCTAGAAGGTTCCAATTATTTTACTGGAACTTGAAATGTATTTCATGCTTTCTAAAATGTTTTCTCAATATATTGGCTGCTGCTTATAAAATAGCAGTTGGCGGCAGTGAGCAGTGAACCCACAGTAAATCTGAGTTAATCTATATTCTTCAGAGATGTACAGCATTGTTTTAAAATGATGCATTCATGCCAACACTATCATCTTACCATAACTACTGGATCGTGTTGTTATGGGGCTTTCTGCTTTTTATGAAGTCACTGCCTTTCAGTCTAAGTGCATCACTATTTTAATTGATCTCAGTATAAAAGCTGTCTATGTTTTTAGAGTTACAGCCGTAAGCACCCTGACACAGAAGCATATGCTCCTCTTGTTTCAGAAAAATTATCTCCTTTTCTGACTATCTTGCCAGAACCTCTTGCAAAGTGTGTAGAGTTCTCAGAGTGGAAACGTTAATAGTTTGCAGAAGAAAATGTAAGATGAGAATGTGGTCTGTCCTCCTTCAGCTTCATTGTTGAGTTCCAGAAGCATGAAGGCTTTACAGCATATTTTAGCTTTTCTCTTTTGGATTAAGCGCAGTCCCAGATGTCCTGTCAAAATAGCGAGATGGTGATAATTATCATGCTTGTTAATTACCACCATTTTCTGCTCCATAAATTATTGGTCTTCCACTTTCTCTTGTTAAGCCTCATTCACTGAAACACAACCTACCATTTCTTACCTCATGCYTGCTGAGAACTAAGAGCAAGTGTGGAGTCAGCTGGGCTGAGGAACGGTAATTCATCCCACTGCAGAAACGCCATCAAACGATGATGGCTTTGCCCTTTCTATGGGTTGGGACTGAGAGAAAATTTTCAAAAATTTCATGCTGTGTCAGTGTCTGAAATCTCAGGTTCACAAAAGCATTTATCTTTGGTCTAGAAATTTCAGATAATCTCTTTGTTTTATCTGCTAGGTGATCTCCAGCCCTGCTGAAACATCCTGAGCTATGGTAGTTTGATATTTCTGGTTCTGAACTCTGAAGAAGAGGTCTCCAAGAAGTATCAGATAAGTGAAAGAGAAGTAATTTTACCTTTGGAAATGAAAAGGTATTTGTTACTAAGCTCAGGTCTTTTCAAGCTTTGTTTTCAGTACCAAGTGCTATATTTTGGGGCTTATAATGCTTGCTCAGTATCACAAATATGTTGAGTAACTCAGCTGAGTAAGGTAGAGCTATCTAGAATGCCACCGCATTATTCCTAAAATAATGATATAAATAAAATTTTGTGTGCTGGGTTTTTTTGGGTTTGGTTGGTTGGTTGGTTTGATGTAAGACAAATTCAAAGATTGCAAAGGGTAAGTGGTCCAACTTTGTCAGTAATTTAAATGTGGCAGGAATCACTGTCTGTGCTTCCTTCAATGACACTCCAGCAGGGACTCTGCAGTTGCATGCGGATATCATAAATATTGCCTTATTAGAGTGAGTTACAAAAGACTGGCCAGAAGAACCAGCAGACTGGCACTGGCGGGCTTGATCTTTAAATGTTTGCTTTTTGAAATACTGCTGAATGTAGAGGAGCATCAGAAAGGGTCATCATTGCTGAAGTAACAACTTTCTAATGATTTTTTATTCCAAAGAATGCTGGGGGAAAAATTTTGCTGTAATGGCAATTACAGAGTTCTACTTTCCAATAATAATAAATGCAGAACAAAAAGATAAACTCAGAAAGTCATACTTGAAAGTGCTTTATCAGCACAAGATATTCAAGGCAAGAAAAAATTGATTTGAAAAATGGGAATTGATTGGCCTGCTCAGTGAAAAGTCTCAGAACAAATAAAAACTACAACTCGAAGAGAAAGAGAGAGCAGCTATTCAGTGCCCCCTTTGCCCTTTCTTTAAGTAGGGTTTGGGAGTGCCCCTCCTCCCACTGCAGAAGTGCTCAGTGCTACATGAATGTGKTTTTTTCGTAAGGTGCTGTGGAGAGATTCCTAAGCAATACTCCTGTCCTGAGATCTCTGTGCTTACACATTTGCAAGCCTGGAATATTGTCTTGGCATCCTTGCCTTTATGCAAAGTGAAATGAAGCATTGGCCAAGTTCAACTTAGCTGCAAGAAAGACAGTTTTATTTGTAAGTGAAATTAAGTTAATGTATGCACTCTGACATGTCTCAAGGCAAGTGAAGCTCTTTGTTTTAGACATATTTACGCAACTTCCTATGCCTTTTGCATCTTGTCATTCCATCTTACATTTCTACATTTCCTGTACCTCAGAGGACGCACAACTGGAAAATAAAAGCTACAAAGCTACTTCACTGTTAAATTAAGATACTACTTCCGATTTTTAGGGGAAGAGCGTGGATTTTTTGGTTTTGCTTTGTAGTCTCTGCTTGATTCTTTCCCACATTTCCAGAGTCCATGCGCTACAATTAAATTCTTAACTAACCAAGAAACTAATGGCTTATTTCAGTGGGATTCTGGATTTATTGGGGGGAGGAGGGGTTATGACTTAGAGAGATTGATAAAAAGTCTCTATCTGTTTTCATCCTAAGTAAAAACAAAAAGAAAAACAAAACAAAAAAACAAAAAACCAAAAAACCAAAACCAAAAAACCAACCAACCCCAAAACCCCAAATAACAAAACAACAAAACCCAAACCCATTTCATTTCAGCCAGCCCGCAGTTGGCATGCGTGTTCTGGCCACCTTCCATTTTTCCATTATGGCAGTGCAGCTCCAGTGGTCTAAGGCACCCTGGTCACGGGTGTTCTCACAGCTGGATCACCAGCACAGGCTTGAATTGAAGTTGGACGATGCAGCAGTGGGGAGAAAACCAAACTTTTGGCAACATGAATGCTCCAGCAGTTGCCACTGTCGGTGGAGCTTGTGAAAATGATAACGTAAAAGTAGAAAATTTCCAGCCAATTCTTAATAGTGGCAGTTGTAGAATCTTAGTTTTGCCTTTAGATCTTGGGAGGAGTTGAGGAAACTGAGTCTTCTGCTACCGAAATACAGCAGGGCTGGAAGAGAGGCGCGATTCTCCAAGCACATACAGGAAAGTGAAAGAAAAAAATCAGCAAATGGAAGCTCATTTCTGGAGGACAGGCAGGTTATGCTGGTTACAGTGACTGGCTTCCCYGAGCAAGAACAATGGAAAATGGCTCATTAATTACAGCTGGAAATACTAAATGTGAAAGGCTGCCAGCAGAGTCAGCTCAGGTTTGTGACAATGATCATTTTGCGACTTGCATCATGTTGGTCTCCSAGCAGATTCCCTCCTACTCACAGAATAAGTGAATAGGTGACTTCTTACAGTTGCCAAGTAGTTTTGGGCACAGGGTTGTTTACTAAAAATATGTTTGGTTTCCATATTCCTGGATCTAGTTTTAGCTTGCCTGCCTGGTATCAGAACTGTGAGATGATTGACCCCCATGTTCCTACTCCTTGTTTGTGCTTGATAATGATACAGACTCAAGCCTGGGGCTGAAGCAGGTTGACATTACAGTTTCCATCTATCAGAAAATAAGTACCACCTTCACGAGTATTACATGAGCAGATCAAGGGGACAAGAGGTTTGAGAAGGTAAGGAAGTTCCCACAAATGCCGACAATGTTCCCACCACTCTCACTGTGGGCAGGCACCCGTTAGAGTGGGACAGAAACCAACCCTGTTCACAGGGAAGGTGGGTAAGTGACAGGATGTACTYATTGCAATGAGAGGATAAGGCAAACTCCAAACTCCTGAAGACCAAGTGGAAACATATGCTGTGATTGGGAAGCCATTGAATATTTAGGGCCAGAAAAGTAGTAGAGGAAAAAATTAATGATGTTYCATCTAGTAGAAATAAATAATTGCATTAATAAAAGACAAATCTTTTATTCCAGCCTTTACAGGTTGTCAATAATAACATATTCTCTCATTTTTATTGCTATTATTTAATAACTCTTAATTTCTAGAAACAATAAAAGTGKCTTTCATGTTTTGATTTTAATGGAAAACAGGAAAATGGCACTTCATGGTGTAAAATATTTTGCTTTAGGACGTGACAATTTTTTTCCGAATTAATTTACAAAATTTTCAAAAGCAACAAGAGTTTCTTCATGCTTTCGTTTGAGAGTATCTAAATGAGAGACCTGAACTGCCCCGTTTGTCAGAAGTGCTGAATACCTTTTTTTGTGAACATCAGTCCTGTGTAAAGGAAATCAGCATGGACATCTGAAAATAGAGATTCTTAAAATCACAACTTGCCTTCCATAATATCACTCTACACTTCTGCAGGAACTCTGGAACCATCCTCGAAAAAGTAGAGGAATTAAGCTAYTACGTAAGTGTAGCTGCAGATGATAGCAGTTGTTCCTTCCTTGGCTGCATTTTGTTATTTTGACCTTCTTTAGTTAAAAATATAAAACGTGAGCTGGTTTGACACTATAATACATTGCTACAGTAGCTCCATCATAGCAGGGTTGAGACCTGCAAAGTGAGCAGAAGTGTAAAGCTTCAATTTAGATAAATGACGTACTTACGTGCAACAATGCCTACAACAATAATGTTATCTAAGAACGATAGCTAACACTTATGGCACAATTTTTATGAAATATATGAATCATCTGTCTTTTGGGGAACCCGTTGTAACTTCCTTCTCCTGATTCTGTGTTAATATAGCGATTTAATTTCTGTTTCTCGCTCATCCTCTGGAGAGAGAAATAGTAGCAAACACTGGCGTTTAATAATCACAGCCTTCAGAAGGCAATATATGCACTTCAAAAGCATACAAATAGGCTGGGAGCGTGCAGAGTTATGGAGGAAAGAACAGCGTGTTCCTCAAAATTTGCAAGCACCCGTTTGGAGGGATGCTGCGGAGCAGAACTGCCGCGGAGGCTGGCACCTTGCGGTGACTCGATCCGTGTGCCAAGGCTTACCGTGGATTRTTCCGGACCAATGGCTTCCCCAGCAGTAGATGCTATTGAGATTAGTTACACAGCTTTCATGCTCCATGCTTTGGAAAGATCCTTGAAAGGTGTTCTGGCTATCAGGGGAGACAAATTTTTGGATGCGATGCTTGCCTGGTGTATAGCAATCTGGGCAGAATGGATACCTTTGGATTGCTACAGTTCATCTAGCAATTGATTTTATCTGGAGACAGGATTAGGGCTGCCAAGACAGTTTCTTGGCCCAGTTACTGTTTACACTGTGAGTTCTCCCTGGAAAACCATGCAGGCATATCTGAGGATGTCTTCAGTTAGTGCAGGGTGCCACGTGGGTTGACTATATTGTTTGATCGGGTTTTGTGTGTATGTGTGTTTCTTTTGTTTATGCCTGCAAATAGACCACATGGTCACTTCCAAATTAAAAACCTTATTGAAAAACTATGAGTACTTGTTTCCCAGGAATACTGTAAAAACAGTGAATAACCCCTGTTACATTTTCTTTTTCAGAAGGATATTTTCTAATGCTTTGTCCAGATTGAACAAGGAAAACTTACCAATTCTTTTGATTTCCTGTTCCCCATGCACTAAGGTAATGGTTAGCAAAGTAGAACAAGGGTTGGCATAATCCAGGAATGCTTGGCATTACAAAATCACAACAGGGTTGAAATCTCAGCAGTCTTTTCCCTTAAGAAAAAAAGCATAAAATTAAAATAAAATGAAGCATACTGGAACAAAAAATAAGCGTGGGCAGAAAAGAATTGATAGTGCTTACTGCAGTGTAACATTTTCTGGACTGAACTGATTCAGATTTCAGAAAATTCTGAATGTAATTTGGGCATTTAGGTTGTGAACCGCAAAGCCTGTGGAGTCAGCGCAGTCCTTCTGTTGTCCCAGTGGTCTATGAATGAGGGACTCATTGGAGATCTGGATTAGCCTGGCTGCACGCGGAAAACATCCTCTCACGTTCAAATCCCATTTCACCTTTTCACATCTCGTTCTCTCCTAAAACCCATTGCCAATTTAAGAAGCATAATAAAAAGAACTGCAAGTAAGCCTGTGTTTCGTGCTGTTTCATTTTTGATGTGCAGAAAAGACAGGGGCGACTAAAAGGTTAGTGATTAAAGTCTCAGGTTGAATGTAACGGGGTTTCTCTGATCTCTGGTTGGACTAATCAGAGAAAGTACAGTTCCTTTTTGTTTAGCACCTTTTGTTGCATGACTTCAGTGATATTCTCAAAGCATACATTTGAGACAGTCTCTGCCATGCCATTGCTTCTTTAGAGCAGATTTCATTTCACTTTGGCTAGGAGATTCAGTGTGCTTAACATCGGTGCTCAAATCCCTCATGCTGTCAAGAGTGAAAAATAATCCCTTCCCTATGCCTTCTGCCACATACACAGATGTACAAACACATCCTGGGGCAAAATCCTGAGCATGCTGAAATCCAGCAGGGCCATTAAGGTGGGGATGGAATAGCATATATATATAYACACACATATATATAGTATGCATCTCCAATATGAGGCGCAAGCTTTATTGTAAGAAGAAAGAAGAGAGACAAACTAAAAACACAGCTGGTAATTTGCTGTTTATACTGATGAATGAAGAATAGCATTAACTAGCTATTGCTAAAGTTATTAGGGGGAGTGTTCTGCTTGTCATTTCAATTTATTTCTCGATTTCCTCAAAGGGATTTTTGGTTAATTTTCTCATAAAGAACACCTCTTTTCTTATATGCTCAAAGCTTCCAAGTGAGGCAAGATTCATTAAAAATGTCCAAGGATGTTAATCCTCACACTGGTCAGGCCTTGAGATAGGTGAGTAGATTAACCCTAAAGCCAGGTGTTGTTCCAACCTTTACTCCATAGCAGAAGGTGATACTTAACCAATTTTTACATCTTTAAAATGCAGTACATGCACACAATGAATCTGCACAGTTTTTGGCTGGGATAGAGTTAATTCTCTTCATAGTAACTTGTATGGTGCTAAGTTTTGGATTCGTGATGAAAACAGTGTTGGTAACACAGGGATGTTTTAGCTATTGCTGAGCAGTGCTTACACAGGGTCAAGGCCTTTGCTGCTCCTCACCCCACCCCACCAGCGAGTAGGCTGGGGGTGCCCAAGAAGTTGGGAGGGGACACGGCTGGGACAGCTGACCCCAACTGACCAAAGGGATATCCCGTGTCATATGACGTCACGATCAGCAATAAAAGCTGGGGGAAGAAGAAGGAGGGGGGAGGCGTTCGGCATAATAGTTTGTGTCTTCCCAAGTAACTGTTGTAAGAGACCAACTGGCAGCTAACACCAAGGCCAGCTTGTAACCCACTGGAACAAAGAACTGTTTTCCAATGACAGGAGACAAAACTTGATAAGGGAGCAGGGGGTGGAGATCCCCTGAGCCTGTCCGAGGAATGTCTCAAACACTCACAAGACTGAGGGATGGTGAATCCCAGGAAGGCTCCTCTGTAGAGAGTTAATTGGCTCTGGCCTTGGGAGAAGAAATATGATGACACCATAAGTTGGCCAAATAAGGGAGTATCCAGATAAGTGTTAAGAAAACAAGAACGACTGATAAAACCAAAGAAACAACTACTTGAACTGAGTGAACTRTCCTAATTAGYATACTAAAAAATCCACCCACCAGCAGGAAAAGCCCCCTACCCAACAAAGCCCCTTCCCCACTGAATATGCGCAGTAAAAAGAAAGGACACTGTGACTTTAAGTGAAGACGAGACATATAAGAACCAAYAGAAGYGAACTACGRAACTRCCCCCRTAGCAGAGGGGCAGTTTGAAGCGAACGGCAGGCATAAAAGGGGAAGGCAAGTGCCTAGGGGGGGAATATTCTCTCTTTTGACTTTCGATCTGGGGACTTGGGACTCATTTCGGGAACTTTTGAAGGAGCGCTCCTGYGGACCAGARACCCCCGTCRGCTGGACCAATGCTGGAACCTGGACCGGTGATCTCTTCCTCTCTCTTTCTTTCTCTCGCTCTCTCCTTCTCTCTTTCTTTTATTCTTTTACCTTTTCCTAGTAAGTAACGCAAGGCATAAACTCCCACAGCAGTGGTGAGCAACAGGCTTTTCTGCTACCCAATTATTGCATAAACTCCCACACCAGTGGCGAGCAACAAGCTTTTCTGTTATCCAATTATTTACCAATGAGCCTAGCTATAGAGTAAAAGTCTTTGCTTATGTACAGACCTTGAGTGTCATTTCACCTTAATCCATACCAAGGGAATTTGCGAATCTGAATCACCTCTCCTGCACAGGTGGGACATGACAACTGTTACAGGTGATGGAGCCCTGCTTTCCTGGAGATGGCTGAACACCTGCCCACCGATTGGAAGTAGTGAATGAATTCCCTATTTTGCTTTGCTTGCGCACGCAGCTTTTGCTTTACCTATTAAACTGTCTTTATTTCAACCCACGAGTTTTTGCACATTTACCCTTCTGCTTCTCCTCCCCATCCCACTGGGGGGGAGTCAGTAAGTGGCTGCGTGGGGCTGAGCTGCTGGCTGGGGTTAAACCACGACAGAATCAATTTCACACACTTTCAACAACAGTAGATGATGTGATTAGCTCAAGGTTGCAAAATGAGTCAGTAATGGGTGCTGCTATCTGTTGGGATCTCAACTATTTAATCTATTGAGCTATCACAGGCAAGATTCTTGGCCCGAATGGTTGGCAGAACTGTGTTAGTGGGAAGATGACAGAAAAGGACACGGTCAACTTAAAGGAAACATCAGATTCCATCAGCTGAATCCTTTCACAAAAAAAAACTGGTAGCCTAACTCCTGCCAGCTACTTACTAAAAATGAAGTATTCAACGTTGTTTATTAAAATGCAATCACGAAGTATTGCCTTCTGTTCTATGCCTCCACACTAATAAGCAAGATATTTAGTAAATCAGCTGCTTCCAACAAACAAGAGCCAGCTAATGAATATGAAACCCCTTCTGCAGCACTATAAAAGATTATCCAAAACAGCAAACGCATCTAGAGAACAATAGAACATAGCTGTTTCTACTAGCATTTCATTTGCATGGATGCAGTTGGCAATTATTTAGAAATTGTTGACGTTTTAGAAATCTATTTGTAGTATGGCATACTGAATATTGTAAGTTTTTTAAAAAGTGTGTGACATAATTTGCAGTGTGCTTTAGGGAGGAATTAATTCTTCATAGCAAAGCTAACACCTTCTTCAGAAATGTCTTGGTAGACCAAGAGTATAAAGAAAACTGTGAAACAAGCATAAGGAGACTGCAAGACCACCACAGTGGTGACATCTGGTCTACATTTCCATTTGCTCTCTTTTATCATGTAAGTTTTCAAATCTAAGGGCCATCTTTATGATTTTCCTTTTTTGCAGTACCTAGCAAAAGCAGGTTCTTTTCCAGAACCACCTACTTGGAGTACAGCCCAGAGAACAAGCAGAAGGAGGGGGTGCTCCTGGCTCCATATTTCATGTATCCACCCAAGAACTGCTGTTCCTGGCAGCTTTGCTCTAGGGTCAGTTAAACCTCAGACATCTCTTCTGCTTCTGTGGGTCATGATGCTGGGTGCTTTTGAAGGATACTGGTAATCGAGCTGGAACTGGGCACCCTCATCCAGCCAAGACGGTGTCAAGAAGCAAGAAGGTCTACCTGGGAGAGAACATGGTTAGGAGATAGATATGCCACCTGACTGGTTAAAAATAAAATAAAACGTTTCTTTCAGATGTGGATCATATGCACACTTATGCACTAACTTCAGCACAGTCACAGACATATACAGGGTCAGCTGGTAGGCACATGCTCAGCAGTACCACATACTCCAGATCAAATCTGTCACCTAAGATATCAATAAGATTGCAGTAAAGCCACCCACTAGCCTGTAGTGGGGTCAGATAAGCTCAAGGATGAGCATCAGTGTGGCAGGAAGCAATGTACAGCTGTAAGACCCATGGGCTTTCACAGAGTGGGATGTGGATGGCAGCTCCCCATCAGTCTTACCAAGCAACCTGCTGCAGGAAAGGGCAAAACCCTTACAGAGGGGCCTTCTGACTGACCAGGCTTCACCCACATGATATTGCTGCATAGGCTGTTATACATATGGCAGAGGACTCAGGCAAAGGGTTCCCTACAAACATTGAGCAGGGGGCTGCTTGGGCCAACATCACAGGTCGTGCAGGAGCAAGCTTTCTCTGACCAAGCTCCAGGGTTTCCCAGGAGCTCCTGTCTAACTTGCGGTTGAACTGGATGAATGAAGAACGAGTTGAGGCTTCAGCATCGGTTTGTACCTGAAGGATTGTAAAGCTTTTATATATAAAATATAAATAAAAATTCAAGAAAAGGTCTACAGGTCTCAACCTCTTCTTTGTCTTTCTCCATAGACATTCTTTGAGTTAATGCATTCAGAGTGAATAGAAGCTGCCTTCACCATGCTACTGTTGTGCAAATATATCTGTCTGCTCTTGGCATGGTTGCTTCTCTCTCAACCAAAATTCTAGATTTTTTTTTCCTTAATATCACACTGTGAATGTCCACCCTTCAGCTAAAGTTACTGTGGGTGGCAGTATTAGTATTAGTATTAATATTAGTATCCATCCTTTCTCTTTTATTACTTTTTATGGGCAGTGCCTCTATACAATGGCTGCATCTGAGCTAGTCACTCTGGGCTCCATTGCAGCGCTTGGAGATGAAGAGTGGAGATGAAGAGGCATGTTAAGGTGTGATTTGTCTTCAGCATAAAATGGTGAGTCAGCTAAATGGATCAGATGTAGGGAGTCTTGGGCAACCAACTCAGATGATACACAAATTTACACTGTAAAATCTGAAGTTAGATGAGATGAAAGCCATTCTCCATTTGCAGTGACCACTGTTTACTTCATTATTTTCCAGTGTCCCATTGCTGTGTACGTTCCTGCTGCTTCCCATCTCTTTCTGCCAGTCAGTTGTTTCTCTCTCTTGTACTTTGATTCTATAATTCACAGAGCAGAGAAACTGGTAACTCCAATTTTCGCACTATGCCAAACACACTGGGACTCTGGCCTGTAAACGACTCCAATACAAATTACTGTAATAAGCCTCATTAACAACATGTTCCAGTCAGGAGCATACTTAAGCACATATATAAAACTAAGGATGTGCTTATGTTCCACTGAAGACAACGTTACCAAGGTACACGCTTAGACTTCAACATGTGCTTTTTTTACCCAGTCATGGCTTGTAACTCAGTTGTCTGAAACAGTTGATCTAAAACTCTGCATCAGCCCTGAGGAAGGGGGAGCCTAGGTTACATGTTGTAATCAGAAGAATTACCGTTTGACTACTATTGATGTTTCCTTGGCACTTCATCACCGGGGTGTGATTGCCCATGATCATTCCTCGCCTTTCTATTGCATCTCATTCCAGTCAAGGATCTCAACATGTTTTACAAAGGGCACCAGATTCAGTGAGAAGCTGAGTGTCTTGGTAGTTGATTGATTAGCTGTCTTCTTAATAACGTCTACCCTTTTTATAAAACCTTGGCTTTCACATTAAGGCTCAAGTTTGATTTGGCAACAGATTTCAGATTATTCTCTTTATGCAGCTGACAGTAACTTGCTGTTGTTAAGTGTGGAAAACAGAGGTATGTTACTTTGAATCCTTATATTTAATGTATAGCGCTCAGGTTTGCAGTCCTCTATGCAATGTGTGGTTCCCATTTTCACTGGCTTTGACAGAGCTGAGCCAAAAAGAAAAAGTCCACCCTATGTCTGCAGGTTTGCGACACAGGATGCAAAGTAGTAACAAGGCCTTTAGCACAGCGATGCTTTGAATTGGTTTTGTCAGCTGTTACTGTTTCTAAATGACTTCCATTTTTAAGCAGCTGTAGGTAGGACTTATTGATTGCACTGTTTCTACGATGCAATGAGATCTTACAGTCCAATTAAACAGTGTTCCCCAGCAGTGTCTCTCTGAATTCTTATGCAAACCGTTAGACTTACGATATGAGAACAAGCTGCGTTATTGGGTTTTTCTCAAACTGTCAAAACATTCAGCAATCCTATCCAGGCTGGTGCTGCAATGTTGCTTGCTCGCAGAAACAAACCATCATGTGTGCAGAGGGAACAGAAGTGCAAACAGTCTGTACCAGGGGTCGCCGCCTTCTGCCCTGAGGTGATGGGCGGTGGAAGGGGAGAACTAGCAAGTCTGGGCAGGTCTACTTTTTAAATTTAATTCTTTCTATAATTTATCCAGAGTAAAATACGTTTTATATGCTTTTAATATTCCTTGCTGTGCTACAGGAAAGACAGGTGCATAGAGGAGGAGAGAAACAGTCTGGGAAACTGTGGGTTAAAGCGTTGTATCCTCCACCTATTGACTGTTAGCACTGTCAGAGGCAATGTGTTTTGAGGTTCCTTCAACACTTCAGTACTAATTTGTCTGCCATTCACACGTGTAGATGTTACAAAAAGAGAAAAAGCTGCTTAATAATGTTCCTTACATAAAGGTTTTAAAAAAAAGTCTGTTCTTTTAAAGGAAAGGTTAAAAATCAATGTCAATAAAAGAAAAAGTACAACAATCATACAACTATTCTTTGAAAAAAATCTTATTAAATTCTCTTTTATTTTAGACTGAAAGGAAAGCAGAGCTTTTGATAGATTAATTAGAAGCTGAAATGTGTTTATTACCTCCTTTTTTATATCTTCTCATTTTCTGTTGATCACAGTGACTTGATCCGCTCATCTCATCTTTGAGCTCATTTCATCATGAACTGATGAAGTGCTTGAAAGAACCTGTGACGCCGGCTAAAACCAGCTTTCTAAAACTTTGTTTAGGACTCCAACTCCAGGGCCTTCTCTTTGGCTTGGAGGAGGGGAAGGCTTAGAGGAGAAAGGAGAGCTGCTTTCCACCTGCCAAACTCTGCCCACCTTCCTGCAGCCTGACTCACCCATCCACTGAGAGGAGGAGAAGATTACTCCAGAGGAACAAAGGTAGCCAAATCTGTCCTCTGTAAGGACACTTTTATGAAAACAATGATTTTGTTGTTCAGGAATTAATCTCCTCTTCTCTCACTTGAATTCAGCTTTGTATATGTGACAGAATTGTTGTCTCAGGAGCAAAATACAGTATTGTATGAAAAGTGAGTGCCTGGTAAACACTGAAACAATCACCTAGCCCTGAGGAAAATGTCACATTTATGATTGGGGTACAAAGAGGTACATAAAATTCAGTGTGTTAATGGGCACAGCAGTGTAATCTCACCCGTTGCTGTCTTGTTACTATCCAGTAAGCTCAGAGGGTGCTCTCTATTTTTCAGAGGTATAAAAGAAGCCAATCTAATGAGATAATGACTTAGCAAGAGACCACTGGTTTACAAAATATGCGTGATCAGGTTTTCTAGCAATTCTTCAGAACCAAATTGAGTTGGGTGCTTCTAAGAGAGGTGGGTTGAGCCCCGGCTGGGAGAGCCCCGCTCTGTCCGCGGGGTACGGTGGGGTCAGGGGATGGCAGCAAGCCAGGCACCGAGCTGGTGGGAGGGCACGTATGCTGTCTTGCTGCAGGTCCTGCATTTATCATTTCCATTTATTCTCCTTCCACCGACTTTACAGGGGAGTCAGAGGCACATCACAGTGTCCATGTGGTTTTTCTGTCTCTCTTTTGGGCTTGGAAAAGATGGAATTTCTCTGAGCAAATTCTCCTCTCCACCAGCACAGCCACATTACAGATTCAGATAGTGCCCACTTGGAGGATAGATCTGCTTCGAGGGGAAGGGAAAAGCGACATTCCTGGTGCTGCTCTTTCCCCCAGCCTGTAACCTGCGAGGGGGCAGCCCACACAGGACTAACGAGAGCCCCAGTGGCACAGAAATACAGCGTGGCGCTGGCTGTCCCCAGAGCTGCCGATACCCATGGCCACCATTTGCGCTGTCAGCTTCTGTTCACTGACACGTGCGCTGGCAGCACCGAGGCTGAGTTCACGCGTGACACAGACCAGTTATGCCTGACATGCTGTTGTTCTTTTAAAGACAGTTGTTGGGTTTTAATGATAAAAGTCAACTGCGTTTTATCTTTCCTCCTCCCCAGCTAACAAGCTTCAAATTATGGGAAGGATTAAAAAGTAATGAGACCTGATATAATTTTACCCATATAGTTCAATGAAAGAAATAAAAGCTCAGCCTCACTACAGCTGTATGTAAAATTTGTGGGGAGCTGAAGCGCAGCTATGCTAATAATAAAAACAACAATACTAATGATTTACTCCTTGATTCCTGGCTTTTCTGTATTAGGTTTTTCTTGCCAGACGTAATGAGGAACCCTGAAAGTGTTTCAAGCGAGAGAACTGTTTTGCTTTTGTGGAGGTATCATTTGATGTTGGAAGTAAAGTGCTAGAAATGATAAAAAATTGAGGTATGTTTCTGATTAAAAGGTAAAATCCAATTCTGTCTATAGGATACTGACTTGCTCTTTGCTGTTGTGTGACTTTGGACAATTTCTGTCTCTCCCTGCCTTATTTCTCTTTCCACCTCCCATCTATCTAGATTGCAGTCGTCTGTGGTTATTGACTACCTCTTACTGTTGTACAGTGCCCAGTTTAGGGGAATCTCAATTCCAGCATTGTGATTCAAACACTAAAAGAAAGAAAAYTCAGTAAGCAGTGACCAATTTTCTCCTCTCTGATACTGACTGCGTTCAAAGGGTTAGAACTGTGAGCCTGTAGGAGCTGCAAGGGAGTCCTCTGAATTGGCATTAGGATCTGCTATTTGCTTCTTTTTGGGCAAAACCACATGCCCATCGTCAGTAGGGACCTCATCGCAAGGTGACATCCAGAGGAGCCTGTCAGTACCTGTAGGAGGCACTGTGTGTCCAAGAATCCCTACCTGCAGACACGGCACCCTGCTGCTTTCATCCCCCGACATGGCCTGCACTCAACTTGCAAATTAGAGGTTGCACCTTTGCTGGTGCCTGAGTCAACACCACAGACTGATGCTGAGAACTAGCACGTGCCACCTCAAAAATACATTTCTTTTCCATCTAATTTAAAAAGAACAAAAAGTTATTGGATCTTCCCTCTCTCAAAAAGCCAGACATAATACAACTTCTTAAAGTTCCTTACGTCAATTAAAATGTATTTTTGAAGGCTACCTGTGAATGAAAAGCTCATTAAGTTCATGGTGACCTTCTAGGTCCTGAACATCCTCTGAAAAGCCTTGCACTGCATGCAAATAATTTCTTTAGAAATATTTCTCATTTGATTTATGTTCTAGAAAGGAGAAGTGCAAAACCAATTGGAATAATTACAAAGATATTTCCTTTTCTTCTTTATCTGTGAGAAAAGATAAGGTTTCTTTCTATGTTTTTGTTCTACATTATTACACAGTATGAAAGTTAACAAAGTTACTCTGATATACCCGATACATGACACCTTTTGTTTCCTTTCTTCATTCACAAACTTTGTTTTTCTACAAAAGATAATGGAAACATAGATGAGAAAGAAGATAATGGATACTGTAGCTCACATAATTTCTGCTTTGTTCTTCTGAAGACTGCATGCACAGGCACAAATGCTAATTTTCTTGTAATTAAAAGGAAATCTCCATGCCATATAGATTTACTTATTACTTGTAGTTTCTATCTCCTTTCCTTAATGTTTGAATGTTTCCTAGTATTAAATATGCAATGTTTATCTCCTTGTATGACTAGTCTCCCCCACCGCTCTCCTGTCCCTCCCACCCCGTCTCTCATTTGAGGGTGTCTTTGAGGTTGGAAAGCACACGATGGCTGACACATCCCGTGCACTTAGACTGGTATTGCCTGTGATTAATGGGTGATTGCAGGCCAATATCCCATTGGATTTCTTCCATTGACATTGGTCCTTCACTTGTGCCCTAGCTTTGGTGAAAATGAAACCTCACTTTGGTTTCTCTGTGCTTTTATTGAATGTAATAGCAGGGAAAAGGGATGTATGGCAGGTGTCCCTGAACACCCAGTGAATTATCTATTCACGGGTATCAGTCTGAAGGTGAGGGTCTGTAAATGAAGCCCAAATCTGACTGACTACCACTGCATGGTGAGCAATGTATAACACTATCTGCTCCCCCCTGGCTGGGAAAGGGTAGGATCAGGCTACAAAAAGTATAGGAATATCATTTTCCCCAGTAATTCTCCTCCCTGGACTGCATAGGTGGGTTTGCAATCAGAAGASGCTCCCCAGTAGGAGCGTGGTTGAGCTACAGAGAATCTGCTATTAGGTATTCTTCAGGGCTTTTTATTTTCACAAGCTCTAGGAAGGGGACAGTGTACCAGAGCATGCTTAGGGCAGGTGAAGCTTTTTAAAATGCCTTTGGGTTGGATGTTTTTGTTTTTAAGCGGGAAAAGGAAGACTGAATTGGATTTTTCTGATGTATTCTTGTAAAAGCTCTCAACAGGCAAGCTGGCTTGTTTGTCTTTTCCCTTTTCCTTCTTCCTTTCTTTAACTATCCTTTCTTTCTTTAACTGTCAACTGGGCTTAAGATAATGAGGTTTGCATACAATTCTTTGATGGGTGGCTGTGCAGCGTGTGAATCATCAACACACATAGCCTACCTGTGTGACTCCATTGAACACCATGTTCCTGCTTGCAAACCCAGCTGCAGAAGAAATTTCCAAAGAAAGAGCGCTCATCAGCAAAGATGCAGGTCTATAAAATTCACTGGGACATAGGCCAATCCATTGCCACAAAAGCTTGCATATCTTTGTAACTCTCTTTATATGAGCGGTCCCATGAGTTTCCATGGAATTGCTCTTGGAAGTTAACAAGAATATGAATGCACCTCTCTGAGCTGTGTTTAACTTTCCTTAATTGTCATGACCAAATCATGAAAATTACTGCAACATGGTCATATACCTAAGCAAGGGCGTATTTTCAGATGTCTAAGATGAAATAAGGTAAATTTTCTTCCTTTCACTTCTGAATATCTTCCCCTAAACCATCTGAAAGAGATCACCTGCATTTCTGGGCGGTGATAGTGAGAGGAACGAAGCCAGCTCTGATGCTGTTAGAGTTAGTGGGGGACTGTGGCCCTGCCTGAAGTGGGCAGAACCATCCCAGGAGGGGACCTGTACAGGTAAGGTATTTCCTGTAAGTGTCAGTGTAAACTGGTTTTCTGGGATACAGGCATTATTATACTTCTGGACTGACATTTACTTTTAGAAAATAAGTCTCAAAGGAGAGAGAACATTTTGGTGTTTGCTTCCTCACTGTTGCAGTCTTACCTGCAGGAAGTTGCTCAAAGCCAGAGAGCCCCTAGGAGTGAGTGGTGACTGTCCCAGCAACACTCAAGGAGGCTTGAGTGTCTTCTTGGGTTTCCTAACTTTTTAATACATGCAGGCAAGAGCAGACATATTATCCAGACTCTGGGATTCACCAGTCATCTGCTAAAGACTCCAAATACTAATGCAGTGTTGTCCTGGTTTCAGCTGGGATAGAGGAGCCTCTGGGCCAGTCACAATGGGGTGCTTTTGCCATAAAACAAAGTAAGGTCAAGGGACCTGCACAGGAGATCCAGTTTTTAGGAATAAAATGGCAAGATGGACGTCGTCACATCCCAATGGATGTGGTCAGCAGAATAACAGCCATGTCCCCACCAACTAGCAAAAAGGAAACACAAGCCTTCTTAGGTGTTGTGGGCTTTTGGAGAATGCATATGCCAAATTACAGTCTGATCGTAAGCCCTCTCTATCAAGTGACCAGGAAGAAGAACGATTTCAAATGGGGCCCTGAGCAACAACAAGCCTTTGAACAAATTAAATGGGAGATAGT
>JAYKAV010002855.1:301442-456228 GCA_035582835.1 Phoebastria nigripes | reverse complement strand
AGAAAAATGGCCAGTACTTTATCTCTATACTGACTCATGGATGGTGGCAAATGCCCTGTGGGGGTGGTTGCAGCAATGGAAGCAGAACAACTGGCAGCGCAGAGGCAAACCCATCTGGGCTGCCACATTGTGGCAAGATACTGCTGCCCGGGTAGAAAACCTGACTGTAAGAGTGCGTCACGTAGATGCTCACATACCCAAGAGTCTGGCCACTGAAGAACATCAAAACAACCAGCAGGTGGATCAGGCTGCTAAGATTGAAGTGGTTCAGGTGGATCTGGACTGGCAACATAAGGGTGAATTATTTATAGCTTGGTGGGCCCATGACACCTCAGGCCATCAAGGAAAAGATGCAACATACAGATGGGCTCGTGATCGAGGGGTGGACTTGACCATGGACACTGTTGCACAGGTTATCCATGAATGTGAAACATGCACTGCCATCAAGCAAGCCAAGCGAATAAAGCCTCTCTGGTATGGAGGACGATGGTTAAAATGTAAATATGGGGAGGCCTGGCAGATTGATTATATCACACTCCCACAAACCCACCAAGGCAAGCACTATGTGCTCACCATGGTGGAAGCAACCACCGGATGGCTGGAAACAAATCCCGTGCCCCATGCCACCACCCGGAACACTATCCTGGGCCTTGAAAACAAGTGCTATGGCGACATGGCACCCCAAAAAGAATTGAGTCAGGCAACGGGACTCATTTCTGAAACAACCTCGTAGACACCTGGGCCAAGGAGCATGGCATTGAGTGGGTGTATCACATCCCCTATCATGCACCAGCCTCCGGGAAAATAGAACGATACAATGGACCGCTGAAGACTACGCTGAGAGCAATGGGTGGTGGGACATTCAAACATTGGGATACACATGTAGCAAAAGCTGCCTGGCTGGTCAACACTAGGGGATCTGTCACCCGAGCTGGCCCTGCCCAATCAAAACTTTTATGTACTGTAGAGGGGGATAAAGTCCCTGTAGTGCACGTAAAAAATATGCTGGGGAAGACAGTCTGGGTTAGTCCTGTCTCGAGCAAAGGAAAACCCATTCGTGGGATTGCTTTTGCTCAAGGACCTGGGTGCACTTGGTGGGTAATGCGAAAGGATGGAGAAGTCCGATGTGTACCTCAAGGGGATCTGATTTTGGGTTAAAATAGCCAATGAACTGAATTGTATGATGTTAATTGCTATATAATACTGTATGTCATCACTTCTATGGTTGCTATATGTCATATCAACGGTATTGCAGTAAGTATCACCCAGATTAATGAAAAGTGAACTTTGATGAAACCGAGCAAAGTGCAATGATGAGAGAGCCGGACAAACGCAGCGATAATGGAACCAGAACTGGCTTCAGCATGCAACAATCCAACACCACACACCATCTCTCCTGCCTGAAAGACTCTTATGACAGATGGAGCCCAAAGTCATGGACTAAATGAACTCAATGGACATTTTAGAGGGATGGCCCATAGACTAAGGGAATCTGTGTGTATATATCAAAAGGCAGGAAAAGTGGTGGTGATTAATTGGAATGTATTGGAAAATGTGAGACATGGGCATGACGTAGATGGTATGGAATAAGGGGTGGATACTGTCCTGGTTTCGGCTGGGATAGAGTTAATTTTCTTCCTAGTAGCTGGTATAGTGCTGTGTTTTGGATTTAGTACAAGAATAATGTTGATAACACACTGATGTTTTAGTTGTTGCTAAGTAGCGCTTACACTAGTCAAGGACTTTTCAGCTTCCCATGCTCTGCCAGGTGCAGAAGAAGCTGGGAGGGAGCACAGCCAGGACAGCTGACCCAAACTGGCCAATGGGGTATTCCATACCATATGACGTCATGCTCAGTATATAAAGCTGGGGGTTGGCCGGGGAGGAGCGATTGCTGCTCAGGGACTGGCTGGGCATCGGTCAGCGGATGGTGAGCAATTGCATTGTGCCTCACTTATTCTGTATATTCTATCATCATCATCATTATTATTATTACTATTATTATTTTCCCTTCCTTTTCTGTTCTATTAAAACGCCTTTATCTCAATCCACAAATTTTACTTTCTTTTTTTTGGTTCTCTCCCCCATCCCACTGGTGGGGAGGGAGTGAGCGAGCGGCTGTGTGGTGTTTGGCTGCCTGCCGGGTTAAACCACAACAGGTGTGCATTTTATGCAATGAAGTGCTCCTAAATCTCCACTGACTGCTGTTTTGGATACATGGAAAATGAAGCAGCAGTAACAAGTCTGGAAGAGTATCTTAACTGGGAATGGGGGTCCTGCACACTCAGGGGTCAGAGAAACCATCTGGTCTCCCACTGACCACCTACAAATTCATCTGTGCCCTAGTGGGACAAACGACATTTGCGTCGGTGCCAGCCATGCCAGGATTTTCAGACTAGAAATTAAGCATGAAGTAAAATGCATCCAGAGCCTTCATTAAGTGAAACAAACAGAGGAGTTGATATTTTCAGTAATAATTTCAAAGGACCTTTCAGACTGTACGATCTGCTCCAAGGAGGGTTTTCTCTCATCCCTGGCAGGATTACCAACACACCCTCTGCTGCAGCAGTGAGCGGAATGAACAGATCTTGGAGGGCGGGTGTGGAGCTCTGTGGCATGTTAGGTGTCTCAAAAATAGGCTTGAATGTTTTATTCTCTTTTTGCTCCTGTTTGATACTATTTATGTTAAGGCAAATCTGGATGTATAATATTGCCGTAAATAATTAAAGACCCACAGTCCCTTAAAGTGTTTTCTGTAATGCACTCACAACCATTTGGAATTTCAATATTGGAATTGTCGAAATGTCTACAATCTCCTTATTTTAGATGTGGGAGGAAGAGACAGCACCAAGCACAGTCCAGCTAGAGAGGGAAACAGAAATGCTGTCAGAGTAAAACGATGCTGTCCAAGATCTTCCGCACTGCCAGAAGTACCTTAGGAACCTTTCTAAGGTACCTTAGGAAAGAGGGACTAGACAGAAGGAAGGGGTAACTTTATATCATGAGTTCAAATCTGTGGTTTGGGGCTTGGAATAAGAACTACTTCCAAGGTAATTTGTAGCAGTGAAGGGGCCGCTGTGTCGTATAGCACTCTAACACCTCTGGTGCAGGGCAGCAGTGCCCCAGTCCAGACCCTGCTCACCCTCTTCATTGCTGTTCATGCCGCAGTTGTACCTCGGAGCCTTGGCTATGTGCCATGGACTCACAGTACCAAATGGTGGTCAAACCAAAACAGAAAATCCCATTCCCAGGCTTACAGTTTTTATATACACCAAGAGACAGCCAGGAGGAGGTGGACAGGCCAAAGTGGGCAATGCCCAGCTGGGCTAGCACTGTAATTTCTGCCATAGTCTGAGTGCGGTGGGAAGCCCCTCGCTCCTGTGTATTTACCCGTGAAGGCACTGCGGTGAGCTGGTTTCCCCTGAGAAGGCTGACAGTGATTTCCAGCACAGCTTGCTTACAAAATATGTGAAAGATCTGGTCACCTTGCAGAAGCAGCAAACAGGGTGCTGATGAACTCCCATCCTCAGGCTCCGGTTCTCCATACACCCCAAGGCTGTGGCCAAGAGGCGGATGCTCTTGCTCTCCTGGGATCTCCGCCTCCTTCCTATCTGCAGTGCCCCTCTCGCTCTGCCTTTTCTACCTAGGATGCCATGTAGCCCTATCTCATTAGGCATAGCGTAGATGGATTACTTTTGATGGTCCAGCCATGAGCTCTTGTTGCAGCGGCACAGATTTGTCTAGCAGCGTTTTGCCTGCATGATGGGGCTAGTGCGCGAGGATCCTGCGCATTTTCCCCTTTTGGACCAGAGCACAACCAAGAGCTGTGAGTCCCTCAAGCCATGGAGTGGTCTTCAGCACCGGGAGGTAATGAGCCAACTTAAGATTTTTAAAAGAGTTTCCTCTGACAAAGAGTCCTTTTTTTGTGCAAAATATTTCCTGCATTTTGTACCAAATTTCAACTTGTTTTCTCAAAGAAGAGCTCTAGCCTCTTTAAATTCAGTTTGTGCTAGAGGAGAAGTGTGAAATATATTAAGCAGATGAAAGAAGCCAAACCAGTGTAGGGATAGACCGTTCAAGGGACTTAAAATCTAACTATAAATTATTTAAAAAACTGAATTTGAATTTACAATATCCCTTTAAATCATTCCGTGTATTCCATAATTGGAGGTAAGACTTCCAGAGACACTCAGCCTGCTCCCCTGTGCTCAGCATCTCTCTTTCCTTTTCTTGCTGGCTAAGTACCGGGTGGCTTTCTCTTCCTCTCTGATCATGCTACATTTAAAGTTCCCTTTAGGTGGACTTTAAACACTTGGAATGTGAGTTCACAATATTCCCCTCTAAGCAAAGACCCTCTCCTTGTTTCTACAAGCATTATATGGTTAGCCCCTTCCAGACAGAGATAGGCAAGGAAAGGTATGCGCTTTATTCACTGTGTTGTGTAAGACTCCCCTGCTAGCATCCTGGCTTGATTCAATACCGAGTGGAAGACTGCTGCTGTTTTCCTCATTTTTCACTTGAGAGGGGAATGTGGATACACACAGAGCCACATTCATGGTGCATCTTCCTTATCCCTGTAGTAAATTGGCCTAGTTCAGAAAAAGAGGCTATTTTTCCTTATCGAATATGAGCATTAGGCTTGGGATCCAAGGCTGCACTTACTGCCTTGGAGAGGTTTTCTGTCTGCTGCTGAAAGTGCTAAATCCTACACTTCTGCTAACTGGTTGGAGGAAACACCATCCCCCAACTGTGTGGGTTTTAAAACTGTTTTAATATATTTTTAAGTGCTTTAACACTCTCCCTTATATGTGATGGGCAATCTCTAAGCCTGGATGTTGGACAAAATATCAATAAAGCCTGCTGCTTCTGTTGAAAAGAAAACCTCATGCGGCTTCCTGTGCAGCCATTGCATTTGTAAATCACTCAGGGCACATGACCTCTTAACCGTATCTTGTTTCTAACTCGCAAAATGATGAAAGGTGATTGGGCTCCACGCGCTCGCCGCCACTCTCCCCCCTTCTCTCCTCTATGCGATTTTCCTTCCCCCGAGTTGCTCTGACAGAGTAAGCCCAGCTTGCACCAGCCTTTTCCAGCTGAGGCGCAGCAGGCACAGAGCGGCTTCATGCGCTCCTTGCTCCCGCGAAGGGCAGGGTCGGAGATTTATTCCCGTCTCCATCATGGAGAGGGAATTTGGCGGTGGGAAAAAGCAAACCCTTTGCATTCCCTGGGACATCAGCAGAGTCACGGACGAAGGGGAAGAGGAGCAGTTTTGCCCGTGAGTAATAACGCTTAATTTGGTAGCCGCTTTCCTTGTTGGCAGCGGATTCATAGCGCAGGCAAGCCGCGGCATTGAGAACTGCCCCCGCGTTACATGGGGACAGAGTGAGGTCCGTGTGTCCCTCAGTGTGCCGGGGTCTGCACGCAGCAGCCGGCTTTCAGCCCCCTCAGAGGTTGACCTCAGCAGAGGACAGCCACGGTGCGGGCACACCTTGCGCACGTGCAGCATTGCAGGGGGCTATGAAGTTTTCGGGAGCAATTGAAGGAGGAAGAAAAATCAAGCTAGATACAGTCCTGAAAGAGCAGGTGGAGAAGACAACTCCAGGCTAACTCGTATGCTAGTACACATTTAATATTTTAAACGGCTGTAGGAAAGTCTGTTTGTTTCTTCTCTTAAAAGGTCAAAAGTCCCCTCCAGTAGAAGAGAGTAGAGAGGACTTGTTTCTGCCTAGATACTGTGTCTTTTGATGTTGAAGACCAGAATATGCAGCTGCAAAAACTGCAGCAAGGAGAATGGGTTTGGAGGGGTGAGAGAAGGGTTGGCACAAAGAAGAAGATGTTGACAGCATTTTAGGCTAACGTAGTGACAAAGTCAAATTTTGCTTCAGTTTTAATCTTTGATAAGACGAGCAGTCCTGGCTGAATTTCAGTACTAATTAGGGGTGTCTCTTTTGATCATCGTACACACACTAGACTCCAGCAAAATGTTTAGAACTGCTTAACAATACACAAAGATATTCAGATGTCCTTTGCAATCAATAATATGGGTATATAAACAATCAGATTTTTTAAGTGGAAAGGATGTCTTTCTGATACAGCAGCTCTCAGGTGAAACCTGTATCTCACAACACTCACTGACCTCTAATTTCCTTCTGCCTGACCAGGTTTCCCTCATCCCTGGTAGGAGCTGGGATATGGGACAAAGCTGGGCTGGCTCCACCTGCTCTTTATTCCTTTGATCTTTATAGATTAAAAAGGATTTTATGGGGAGGAAGTTCTGGGTCTGGGGAGGGAAGAGGGAGGGGAGAGGACTTCTCTGCATGCTTTTGGAGGGCCGTGTGTTGGTTGATGTGCTGCTGTACAGTTGGCCATAGTCCTGGTCTTTCAGCTGTGACTGTATTAGCTGCACAACAATGTTACTGTTTCTTTTTTCACTGGGAATCGAGGGAATGGGGACAATTGGATCCTTTTCTCTCATCCAAGGTATTCCTCTGAGTCAAGATCATGTACTCAGGCTTGGCAGATGCACTTGGATGTGTGCCCCTGCCTATTTGCTTGTAAGGCATCCTATGCTTTCCTGGTTTGGGGGACATGGAGTGTATCTTTGTCCCCCAGGAGTAACAGAGACCAGCCCAAGAGTTGGAAACTGCACCAGCACTTTGTTAGGGGCTTACTATAAGCAGGTACCCTAGACATTGTGAGGGCACTGGTCACAACCTCCTTTCCTATCATGCAGCCCTGCAGGGCAGAGAGATCTATCAGGGTATACCCCAACTTAGATCCGGGACAAATTACCCCATTAATCAGCCCCTCTGGTGAGGCTTGTGGGAACRGGAGGCTTGAGAGCTGCCCCGCAGCACCCACTAGCGCCAGGGCCCAGGCTTCCCCGTGGGCACGTGGGAGAGCTGCCACGGCAGCCACCGTTCCCCTCGACTGAGGGTAACGTTTTGCTGGCAGCCATTTCACACAAAGAAAAAGAAGCTGTATTTGAGAAAAAAGAAATTAGTTTTGCTACCATACAGGCTGTTCTTTCATTTACCTTAGGAAGCAATGGGAAAAGGAACGAGATAGCACAAACAACATCAGCTTCCCACAAGAATAATTACACTTCTCCTGCCATTGTAAAGAGCAAAATAAAAACCTGTAAAGGGCACGATATAAAGAAAGACAACAAATAAGGGAAGTGTGGATACAAATCTTTATAACAGTGAACATTGTCCATTTCTTATCATAATAGTCTCTCTATTATTGTTATCAGTTTAGTCTCAGCTAAAATAAATCTTGAAGTATGCATTTATACTTGCACATTATGGCATGCTTCCACCCTCCCTCCATAACACGACATACACGGTCCATTCAAATGGCTACTAATGGTTGACAATAGTAAGCCCTAAGGAGATACGTAATAAGCTATTAGTACCAATGCAATTTTCTTTTGCAATCATGTGGATATCCTACCAGAGGAGGTCAACTCCATTGTGTTGTRAAGTCCAGTGAAGAACAGGCATGGGAGGTGAAGGTACAGAGGATTCAGTAGGCTTTACCAGCTCTTTTCATAACTCTTTTCATGAACTCTTTTCATATCACACACTCAAATGCCATCAAATAGAGTTGCTTTTGACTCCTGTTCTGCAGTCCCTACACCTTTCAGGATAAAGCATCTTAAGATGCTGAAGTGACTTTAATGTTCCACTTCATTCAGTTTGGTTTTTTGTTTGTTTTTAAGCTGAAAATTAGTATTTTTAAATGAATTGATCTAACACTCATTGAGGTCACTGCTGGTAGGATGAACTCTGGCAGTGACATGGCTTGTTTTTTCTCTTTCAGTTCTAGGGTAAGTATTATTCATTTCATATGTGAATAGAAACACAGGAGCTGATTGACCTTCACATTAGGAGATATATGTGATTTGTTAGCTACCTGTGAAACCTTTGGCTCACTGAGACTCCTGCTCCACTTGCAGTGAAGCTTCCAGCAGATGTTTTTGATGAATTTCAGGGTGGTGGAGAAGCGGTTCAGTGAGCAGTGGAGCCAGTCTTATGTTTTGATTCCCTGGAGATTTGTGTCTTGAGGTTGAGCCACCATGCGGACACTGGTTCAGCTTGGGTGGCTGTTGTTTCTCCGCCTCGCTTCCTCTTTCCATGAATCATATTGAAACCAAACACCTTTGATTCTCCTGCTACTCAGTCAAATCTCCTCGAAATTGGCCAGCAGCTTCCCAAGCTATTAGGAATGACAGGTAGACATATAGATTGCAATGCTAGATAAGCCTTGTTAGGAAACCACAGTAGATGTGGACAGATACCTCTAAACCAGATTACTTTCAGTTTCAGCATTTTACATTGGTACTTGCTCTTTGGAGGGGAGGAGTATGATGTGTCCAGGCCAAGCCCTAAGAAGTGCTACGTACCTCTAATTCCTATTAAATTCCACATAAACTCAGTGTTACTCTGTATCTCTCAGGCTCTGGCCAGGGGTTTGGATCTGGCTATGACTTTCTCCAGAATTGAGGCAGGTGCTTTAATAGCTATTGTAAGTTAATCTGGGAGAGAAAAAACAACAAACCCCCCCTTGATTAAACACCTCAGAACTGTAGTGACCCCAGCTGTATTTTAAACGATATGCAGACTTGCACTTGGCAATAAGAATCTTCTAGAGCTCATTTGACCATTTCCTATCTCACTTTGGGGCAGATGCTATAAAATGCCTAAAGCAAAAAGGGCTTCACCTTGCGATGGTCTGTCATAATATGATGGGACTTGTGATCGCGGCCGCAGGATGAGCACCATTTTATCTGGGGAGGTAGAATGTGTATTCCTGAACCCCTCCAGTAATGGTCCCTCACCTGTCAGCAGTAATTAGCTACTTCACAGCTGGCTTGAAGCAGTGTTACTTGTGTAATTGCGTAAGGCCCTTGAGTTAGGGGGCAGGTGCCCAGGGCTGATGGGCAACAGGGAAAGCAGGGTGGGAGAGAGGGGGGCTTGTGGCGAGGTGGCTTGTGCCCCCTCAGGGGGCTGTGGGGCTGTTTCTGCAGTGGCAGGAAGGGTGTCTGGGGCTCAGGCAAGGGCTCACAGAGGAAAGAGAGAAATTTTGGCTCAGCTGTGTCTGGGACTGGAGGGAGGAAGGCTGAAAGGCGGCATGGAGTGTTTGATGTTTAGATGCGCAGTATGTCGCTCTGCAGCTTCTGCTCTTCTAAAGCTGAAGGTCACCTTAGATTCAGGCTTGCTTTAGATTTGGGTCAATACAGGAATTGTCTCATCTTTCCTTAGAGCATCGGTGGTTACATTAACCAGCTGGGGTTTTGTCTGAGAGGCTGCATTTTGCTACAAGCCCCAGCTTGTGCCGCAGAGATATTGAGCCTGGTTTGGAAGCTGCAGGAATAAGGGTTACTCAGAAACTTGTGGTCTTTGGGTTCTGGTACCACAGTTAGTGTGCTGATGACCACTTCAGTCCCATGCAGTAATATCTTCTTTTTAATGAAGAAGAGAGTGCTTGTGAGTTTGTGTGAGGCAGGCAGGGTGCTGTGGGAAGATGGCAGAAACAGGACCTGCAAGCCTTTCCCATGGCCAGGTAGGTTGCTATGGTGTTTAGGACTGAGATGAAACAGAGAAGGAGGAGCAGCTTTAAGGCTGCAAACATTTATTGTTTAAAATCCGTTTAATAGCAAAGATAGCTGTACACAAGCCCCGGTATTCACGACTTATTATTTTTTGTTAAGTTTGATATTATTAGCTTTTCAGAAAATAAATGCCTGAGATGCCTCCTGGTAGCTTCTATCACAAATGTGTTTGAGCAAGAGATTATTTTACTCTTTTAACAGGACAAAAAAAAAATTCTAATTAATTTCACCTGTCAGCAAGCCAACTGTTAATTCAGAATCCACTGAGAAGCTTTTGATTAACTAAAAATTGTCCTTTTATTAAGCAAATTAGAGCCATTCAAGCAGCACATGAGACATTTGTAAAGCCACTAATATAAGTAACTTACTGAATGATTTTACAATAAGAAGTCGATTTGCCAGGAAGAGGAGACCATTTTAGTTTTAGTAGGATTGGGCATAGTCGGAGGTTTAGCATCACAATGTACAGTGAAGCTAAACAGCTGTACTGCTCAGGATGTTCCTAATTATTTGTTTCCTGTATGAAAAATCTGCTTCTTGTACATTAACACTCAGGAATGTTAAAATATGAGTTAAGAGTAAATAAGCTGAACTGCATTTAATCACTGTGCCAGCACTCTCAATAAGAGTTGACCTTAACTCAATTAAGCAGAAATTATTTTCAAAGTGATATAAACTAAGTGGTGTAGTAGAGGCAGCAAGCTATTAGATTGCAAATTATTATGTATGAGGGATCTGCAGTAATTGTCAATGATTCTTAATATATAGCAAATGTGAAGTCATTCAAGCTAGAGTGGTGCTAGGGCAGAGAGCACACACCAATGCTTATGTAGGAGCTGGCACGCAATAACATGTTACCTCAAAACTTCTAGTCCAAGCACTAAATCACTCTAAGACCTTTTTAAATCTATACGAGAGCATCTGCAAGAGCATTTAATGAAGTTTGCCTGGCTACCTTAAAAATGGATTGGGATTAACTCTACTGACTGCTGTGCATAACCAGGCTGTGGTATGTGAGCGCAATTCTGGAAGAAGCCAAGGGACAGCTGAAATCTGTTCTGCCAGTTGCCTTAGAGACGTGCTGCGGTGCAGGGGATTCAGGGCCCCCTTGGGAAGGGAATTGCAGATGTGACTGAGCAGGGAGTGCCCTCCAGATGAAGAAATGGCACCAAGAAATGCCTCAGCTGTTGAACTTGTGGGTGTGAGGGAGCTGGGGACTGCCAGCACTGGTGCAAACTGGCAGCTTGTAACACCTGTCAGAGTGCAAATCCCCAACACCCAAATCAGGCTCCAAACGCCTCTGTTCCACATCTCGTTGCAGTGGAAGGTGTCACCATGTCCAGCTCCAGATCTAATCCGGCAGTGCAGCTTTAGCTCGTGTATTACATTTTCTGTGAGTAATGCAAAGGGCCTGGAAAACTTGTCTGAATCTCCCACTGACTCCTTGGCACGCTTCCCACTTTCCCTGTCTCATTTGGCATTTCTGTGCTCGCTCATAATGAGCATTCACAGAACAACAATGAAGAGGAAATTTGGTGAAGAATAAAGGTAAATTTATTAAGGCTAGCAAGTGTGGAGAAAGCTGATGTGTTCTGTGTCTATAATTTTGCCAATAACACTGCGACAGAAATAGCAGTTTAGGGTTTGCATTCAACTTACGCATCTGCATTTCTTCTCTGTTGCTTTGCAATCAGACTAACAGCCACTGCAGAGACCATCAGTGACAGTGGTTACATTATGACCTTTTAAAGCTTTCTTTCAGAGTAAAGATTTTTATCCCATATTACCGATAATTGCTGACTGAGTTTAATACAATCCTCCCAGTGCACTGGAACTGCAGGGTTTGTGATTTCTATGATTTAATGGATCAAGTGTCTTGGCCATGGGGGAGACAAACTGTTGTAACAGGATCTTTGCCATTTGGTGAATTTCAAATTTCTTACTGAGATGCTCCGTATTTGCTGTATGCCTCTGCTGCCCCTGTCTTGCAAATGACATTACCCTGCTGTAGAGTATAGCCGTGTAAGGGGTGTAGTCAGAGCCAAACTTCAAAGGTTTTTCAAAGCTTTGTACTAATGAGACTCCAATTTAGTTTTATCTCCAACCAATCCATGGCAGCAGAGAGCAGAAAGAGGTACATTAATCCCATGTTTCAGCCCTCCATGGCATGCCCTTCCCTGGCAGCTGTATACTGCATGAGGCCCAACAGATGTTTTATGTGATGGAGGGAGAGGACACCTGTAAAAGCCATGACAGAGTGATCTGTGTCTCTGTGCAAAAATGCTTTTGTGCATACCTTGACCATTCATGTGCCCGACTTCAGTCATGTGTAGTGTGTTAGTCTGGAGTTGTGACACATGCGTATGCCAGACAAAATCTGTTGGGCACAAAATAAAAGCAGAATCAGGTCGTCAGCTTTGTATAAACCAAGCAATTCCAGCATACCATTTTGGAAGGGGCACTGTCTGGAGAGACTGAATTGAAATGTAGACCTGTGTCTTATATGTTTCCTGCTTTTTATTATAGGGGACACTAGCATTAATACAGTCCTAATAAACAATTTGCTTATAAACAACGAAAGATGCCACAGCAATAGCTGGACCATTTTCCCTGGGGAAATCCTGCCAACCTGAGAAACACTTGGTAAGGCAGGCCTTGTACAGTGCCTGGGACATTTTGTGGCTACTGAACAGGAGAAATGGACACTTTGGCTCCTTCAGCCATGTATTTCCTCCAGGGCTGCAGCTTAAAGAACCTGTGTGCCAACACATGTGCACATACACACATGCATGCATGCATATACCTGCATGCACAGGTGTGTGCACACGTACCCCATCACCCTTCCCCCTTGCCCAGTCAGCTCTCCTTTTGGGACAGAGCAAAACTGAGGTATGGTGGCGTGGTCATTCCTGGTGCATATGCCAGGGGCAGGATGCCTTTGCTTTTGCCATGTGCTGACCCAGAACAGGGTAAGAAAGCCCTCTACAAGAAGGAGCAGCCAAAGCCAAAGCCAAAAGGTGCTGTGGTATGTTAATACCTTGAGGAACCAGGATGAGCCAGTTTGTGTGAATTACAAAAAAAMCAGACCTTCAGTGAAGACTAAGAATGATCCCAATTATTTTGAAATTCAGGTCAAATTTGGAAAACTTGGTTTTGTTACTTTAGGTTTTGCATCCCCTGAACACAGGCCAAGATGGGATGACTGGGAATGACTGATCTGCAAAGCCAGTGCAGGGTGACTTCGAGTGCTCAGTGCAAAAAAAGCTGCTCTGAACCCTCGCCCTGCTGTTTACCTTTTGGATAAAGATGTCCATGCTTACCTTATGGTTGATGGCAGTTTGTTTCCCCGCAATTAGCATACCAAACCYGTGCCAGAATTACCACTTCTAGGAGTCTTGTGGGGATGTGCTTTTTCACCTACTTAGTTCTTGGTCTTGGTTGATGGGACAGCTGACACTTTGCCAAACACGCCAGTGGTTTATGGAGTGAGAACGTGTTCGCTGGGTTCTGGATGAGACTCCTGACCTGAATCATGGGGTCACTAATAGTAACAGCTCCTCTTCACTAATTCCTGCTCTCTGCATCAGGGGAATGGCTCTGTATTAACAACCTGAAAGAGAAAGCCTTTACAGCCCATTCTTTATTGGTTTGCCAAACTAACCAGTTCCCCCAAATGATATTAATACCCCTACAGTGTATTTTCCTCATTAAACAGAGAACCAGATATTTTTACACACCTCTGCTTGATAGAATCCTGCATAAACAAGCTGGGAAGTCTCATCTCTTAAATTTTCTAATGCAAGAAACTTCTGTCATTTTCTGAAACACTGAAACTGGGCTCTGACCAATTAGATATAACAATTTTAATGCTTTTATTGTACAGTCCTGACATCCACCCTTTCCATGTATTGTCTAAAAGAGCATTAACTAGATGCATGGGAGTTATGAAACTAGTCAGCTAACATTCGAAGCAAACATTTTAGCAGCACGCCCCCACAGTTTTCAGAGGCTGAACTTTTGTTTCAGCTGTGATGTTATACAATCCTATTTCCATGGCAAACTTACAGATACACACTTGTCAAAATTCATGGTTTATTTAGCAAAACTGTCGAGGCACATATGTGCCATATGCATTCTCCCATTCTTTACAGATATGCTTTTTAAAACAGCAATTTCCTGCTGCAATTAAGTCTGTTGCTCGGACTTCAATAGATGTATTTGGCATTGAAAGGGAATCTGGCTTGGATCCCTATCACTAAAAAGAGCACTGGTCAAAAACCCCCACATGTTCTTCTACTGTTCCATCTCCTGCCTATTACAGCCTTTTAAATATCCTCTGTTTTATTTGATATTTCTTTTTCCCACCCCRGTATTTATCCTATATTCAGAAGGCACTCCTTCCCTGAAGAAAACTGTACCTAGTACTTGCACACACCTTAATATCAAATATTTTGAGCACTGTCTACCCATGAGTCTCAAAGATCTGTGTCTGTTAACTGTCGTGGCATCTCTTTCGTACAACCCAGGATAACCACTTCATCTGAGGACGAAGCAAAGGAGATACCTGCTTCTTCCAGCACAGAGGTGTGGCAGGCAGGCAGTGGGAGGTGGGATTTTGTGAGCCCTTGCCCTACCCTGCAGACAGAGGTGTCGCCTCTTTACTAGGTCTGGAGCGATGGAAAACAGCAACAGGCAATGGACATCGTATGCTCAGGCCTTGGACTCCAGTTGAGTAGGATCTGGGAATCTAGTCAAAACATAGAGAACTTCATGGGGCACTGAATTTTTTTGTGAGAAACTATATATATATAGTTTGGAAATGTTTTCAGTGTGGAGAAAAATCCCCCTCCTGCCTTTGTGTCACTCCTGTTTCTTTTTCCTCATYCCCAACCATCACCACTAGCTCCTGGCTCTTTGGTCTGGACCCAGTCTCCTCCCCCAGCTAGGATGCATCCCACCCCATCCCCAGTGCCCTGGTCCCAGTGCACTCACACCTTTGCTCCCAGTTGGCTGTCACACTGGTGTCCCCCTCACCACTGTGGTGCCATCCTTGTCCCTTGCCKTCTCCCATTCTGCTGTTCCAGCTCCTGACCTAGTACCAACCTCCCCTCCTCTCATCTTGGTACCTCTACCCCTCTTTCTCCCAAGCTCCTCACTCTCTTCACTATTAATTATATTTGCAACTGTCCCTGGTCTCCAGGCTCAAATGTGTCTTGCTTTCTTTGCACATGGTGCCCTGAGACAAGCTGGTAGTTGCCAAAATACGGCAAATATAGGCAAAACTCCCTGCTTCCCATCCCAGTGCCTGTATCCAACAGGCAACACTGTGCCACGGAGCCCCTTGAAGGTGTCCTTCACACATAYGCTGGGGTTTAGCTGCCTAGAAAGACAGCAGTGAGCCAGTGCAAATGGAAACTAGGCTCTAACAAGAGAAGGCACATTCTTATAAAGGATGATGTAAGGCTGCTTATTTGGAGGATTATTATCAGACCTGCCTGTAACAAGGAAGCCCAAGCAACAAACCAGCGAAAAAGCAAGGCGCAGAACTAAGGAGCCCCAGCTCTAATTTTCCTTGCTCTGATCACTAAGCTGACATAATCTTGGTTGATTGTGTAAAATGTCATTAAGAATGAGTGGTGAGCTTTTTTTCCCTTTGCTGATCGCTCCTCCACCCCTGACATTAATGCAATGCATGCTATCAAGCCATGACTTAACTCTCAGCCAGCTCAAAGCACAGCCACAGCAGAGCCAAAATGAATTTTGATGACGGAAGAACAGAAGCAAAATCCCTTCTCTGTCCTTGTCCACGGTGTGGGGAGGCAGTTTTGCATGGTGGTAAAGCCATTCACGTTGGGAGAGGAAGGGGAGAGAGGAGTAACATGAGGAGGGGGCTGCGCTTTTGCTCTGCAGGAGGGATCACTGGCCAGAGCTGGGGGATGGCAGCCGGGAGCTTGCAGGGGGATGCATAGGTCACTTTTTTTTYCCCCCCCACTAAATCACCTTAGCAGAGCCTTCCCCTTCCCTGCTYTAGCTTATTCAGTTGTCTCTCACCAGTGCCAAACTGCCTGTCTTCACAAGAAGTCCCCTTCTGTACAAAAAGCACCACTCAGTCCTTCACCTTCCCAATTTTGCCACGTGAGGGACACCTGGGATGGCGTAGGGGAAGGAGAGGGGCTGGCAGGGAAACCCTGGCCAACTGGACTTTGATTTTTTTTTTTTTAAAGAAAAAAAAAATATTAGCTAGCTATGGTGAGAGTGTGCAGAAAGCTGTGGTAGGAGAGAAGCCCCAGAGGGAGCATTTGAAGCCCTAGTGGATCAGTCCATATTATTCAATATAAACACCTCACTACATGTTGAAGCAATGAGTGACTTTGGGTACCACCAGACTGCCAGCTCAGAGTATCGAGGTTAGACTCCTGGACTAGGAAGTGAGAGAGCAGATGCTTAATTTGCTGGACTGATGTACAGGAAAATGAAGAGACCTACCTGAATTACACAGATTGCAGTTTTTTGCTGCACCACAGGTAACAATCAAGGTAGGATATATTTTAAAGTAGTCTATTTTAGGGCCAGCAGTTCTCTCTGTAGTATCTTTGAACCTTCCATATGCCATTAGTAGCAATATACACAGCAACCTTCAAGCAACCTTAGTTTTACATCCTTTTCAAGGCCTAAAGGTTTTTTCCTAGTTTGTTTGTTTTGCTTTGTTTTTGGAGAGAGGGGAGAGAAGGAAAGGAACCAAATGTTAGTAAGACTATTTGGAAGTGAAAGAAATGTGCAGTTGTGAGGGTTGCCTGTGACAGAAAGTCTTCCTGAAAGGGCAAGCTGTTACAGCATTTCAGTAATCTGCCTGTTCCATGAGGTTGTTAAATAACCAAATCCTTCAGCTGAAATTGCTCTGTCCCCACTCTTGTCTGTACCACTGTACAAGGTAAATGTAGCTGTTGTGGTAGTGGGTAGATGAAGTTTCTTATTTGACACAGCTGGAGCTTGATCCACTTACTAGTAATAAATACTGAAGGATAAGCAGAAGCTAAGTTGGATAGAGACCAGAAGTATTTGCCAAGTGAAGTTCCTTAGTTTGTCCCAGAATAAATCAAAGGGCCTTCTGAGATAGCTGTCAGAGGTTCAGAATTAGACATATCCTTTCAGTGAAACGAACATAGTCCGTTTCATAGATTTCCCCTTGCTTTAGAAGGTATGACAGCAGCATCGAGGACACACAGTCGGTAACAATAGTCCTATTCTCCCWTCACCGCTCTCTAGGGGAACAGGCACAATTATTATTCCATTTCCACCTGCGCCAGCACCCTCATACTTCATCATCCTCCCTCGTTTCTAGAAGCGTTATGTGTCACCTATAGAAGTATATAGCTCAAACAAGGTTTCATCCCTCTAGCTAAGCTTTTCTGCTTTGCCTGCCTAGTTTTAGATGTCCAGAAACTTAAAGCTACATTAACACCTAACACGGCTTAGGCAGAGTTTGCTTGAATTATTCATACAAAATACTGTCTAATTCCTTCTTGAATTGATTTAATTTATTCCTCCCCTTGCTAAATACAGAAAAAATACATGTATTCTACAACCACTATTATTAAGTAGCTCAGGCTATTCCCTCTGATTGTGATTGCTTGAATATCAGACTTTTTTCCTTGGGAATTAGTAGTAGGTTACATGCACTTGGTCTGAGTCTTCATTGCTCTACCCTACATACAGGACAAACGGCTATGTGTAGAGATAATGGCCTTATTCCCTGTTGTTTTAAGCACATGTGTGAATCCAGTCCCTGGAAGCATGCTCCAAATTTGTGAGCAATCTGTTCATACATTCTTTCAAACACAGTACTTTTCTTCCAATGCCAAAATTTGAAATAACAGAATTGTCTCCTCTGCCTCTTTTCTTAGTCTTTTGTGCACGTAGCCACCTATGCAATTATTTCATTAATAAAAACCTCTTTCCAGATAATGTATTGTTCCTCCTCACCTAAAAACGCATTGGAATTTCCTTTATTCCTGTCACACGGCGAATAACTGGAAATACATGCATAAGTTTTAGCACTGAAATATGTACATGGGCAAGTTTAAATAGTCCTTTTCATGTCAAAGTTGTTGTGAGTGACCAACCTCCTTTACTGCAGGGGTTGGCAAACTTAGGAGAGCGTTATGCCAGATTTTCAGTTTCTTTACCAAATCAGCCCTTATACCTTACAGGTCATCAAAACACCAGCAATCACTTCGTTAGTCATCAAAGACTTCCCTCCCTGAAGTGCTTACCATTTACATACCCGAGACCAGGACAGGGAACTGTGGCACRGAAACAGTAATGAAGGAAGTCTGAGAGGTGAAGCCAGATTTGTTACTCAACTAAATGCATACTAAATAGTAACTGAATACATGCTGAAATGAAAGCAGTTAACCTGAACAAGAAATATTTGCCTTAATCTTTTCCTTCCTTTTCTGTCTCCTTTTTTCAAAGCAGCCATTTATTTGTGTTARAAGGACATGGGTACATAAATAAAGTAACTAAGAAAATGATGGAACCATTGAAAATAYGTTAGCATTTATGAAACCATGTAAGTAAAAGTACCAGGATGCTGAATCAAATATAGATAACAGAGTTAATAGTTACCAACAGTTACCATGGGTAGCTTTTGATATATTTTTATTTAACTAGTATATACCTAGCAATAAGTAACATCACTTATAAAACAACAGGTTGAAGTAACTATTGCTATATAAGTAGTAGGTAACATCAGTGARTCTCGTACAGTAATGCTGAATGTGTAAACATATGCGGCGATCAGTTTAATATTATCATACCCGCGTACACCTGCAAACAACTAGCTTAAGATTTATGGGTGTTCATTACATGAATTTAGCAGAAATGTTTATTTGATGCTCTTTTGTTTTCATAGATAAACTGGCTTTTTTTAGGGTATTTTAGGTGGGTTTTTTCCCCTACAGCTTGAAAATTTCTTTTCCCAGAAATTGTTTTGGAAAAATGGGTTTCCTTTCGCTGCTACGGATACAAAAAATGCTTAAGTGCCTCTCAGAAATTTTTTGTGTTCTTCAAGGTAAGAAAGTCAGAGGAGGGAGTTAAAAAACAGAAGTGCCATAAGCAGAAATAGATTTTGCAGTCCTTCTACTGGAACGCAGTATCATCCCAGTGGAAGTCATTAGACTTTTTTTCTCCATATATAATGAAGGACTACTGTGACTCATTCCTGAATTGTAAATGAATTTTTAAAACCTTTCAGAAACATGGTCAGGGACATCACAAAAACCAACAGCTCAGGATATCATTCCAACCTGTAATTCCTTAGCAAGGAGATTATACAGGTCAGCTGCTGAGTAAACCCTGTTTATGATCGTTTAACTTCAGGTCAAGTGTATTGCTAGGAAATTTTCACTGGAAATTTAAGTGCTGATGAACAAAAATCAAAAGCAATTATGACCAATTATACCTGTATAAGGCTAAACATGTCTTTTTGTTGTTGCTGTTTTAAAATATTAGTGACCAGAAATCATCAAAGATAAATCAACAAAATCATTTCCACAGGTTTCTTGTCAAAGTGCCTGCTATCTTTCTTTTTCTCTCAACTCCATGGGATGGAAAATGACACCATGTCAGTCTTTCTCACATAATTACATTCCTGTATTATTGCCTTGCTAAAAGCGGGAAATCTTGTTCAGACTATTGTCAAATATTGTCCTTTCCAGCCTATTCTCACTTAGCCTCTACTTTTCAAAGTAACTGTTCAAGTTACTTTTCAAGTAACTGTTTATTCTAATATGATTTTATCCTTTTTCCCACCATCTGGCCTAATAATGGCTTGGTAACCTGGAGAACAGTGGGCAGAAGACTGGATGTCAGCCAGCACATGGTATCCCCTTCCCCGCACCCTGCCATAGCTTAATCTTCCTTGTGTGTAGCTCACAGGGGTGTATCTCACCACTGGCCTGAAAGGTAGGTATCGCTTCTGAGAGTCAGGTGTCAGGTCAGGCTGGAAGTGGTGCAGAGGGATCACAGGACAATGATATTTTTATTCCTTTCTGTGGCTCTTGGAAAGTTACTTCAATGTTGTGTGCCTCAGTTTCTGCCTCTGTAGCAAGCACATGATTACTGATCTCACAGGACTGCTAAAACTTAGTTCATCAATAGCTGTAAAAGCACACTGTGCTCCCCAGACAGAAAATACAGATATTTTAGAAGATTAAATTGAAATACTCATAGAATCCTTTAGAGGTTTTAAATCCTCTATTCCATCCATTAGGAACATCTACTCCAACCAGCACAAAACATCACTCAGCCTTTTCATGAAAACCACAACGAGTTCAAGCACCTTAGTTAGATACTGTGTTCAGAAAATATTCAGAGTGAAATCCTATCCCCACAGAAGTGAGTGGCTAGGGTTTTGTTTCCAATTTAGATTTAGAGTCTCCGGACAATAGAATGCTGCTCATGTCCTTTGGGATCATATTGCAATGGCTTATTGCCCTCACAGCTAAAAATCTTCAGTTTGGAGATGGCATTTCCCAAAGGAGTCTGCCCATCCTGAGATTTGTTTTGAGCTATCCCTTCTGCCTTGTAATTGAATACTAACTATATTCAGAAATACATTTAATAACATCTTGTGGCTGCTGGTCTTCGCAAAAACAATAACATAACTATTTTCTAATAATCTGAAAGCATATTGCCTTTCCAAACATCTCAGTTTATACACAGGAAAGAGCTCAAAGCAATGGAAAAAAAAGGCCATTCTCATTCGGACAACTATTAAAGTGGTTTTCAAAAGCTGATACTGAGAAAGTAAAGGCAATGGAAAAATGGAAAAAGAGTTTATTAGGGGATATATATCCCTTCTGTGCAATATAGTTCTTGAGTAGAAGAAAGTACATAGCAAGTGTTTCACTCTTATTAAAAGAAAACGAAGTCTGGATGCATGCTTTTACTTCCAATAAGATAACACTGACCTTAGGTCAGCAAACACTATAGGAATATAATTTTTTTCCCTTCCATACAATTGGATGCAATTTCAGCTATGGGGGGTGCGGAGGCGGGGGAAGGAAATAAATCTTACAACACTTCAGACGTTATCACTTTCATCTCCTCAAATGATCCTGGATTTTATTAACAACAAGTGATTGATGTTACAATGTTTTAGTTAAATGCCTGGGTTATTATGCTGAGAGAAGTCCAGTCAGCCATAGCTGCATTGCTGCAGTGAGCAGAGCTTCAGTGAATCTCTTTCCCCATTAACAAGCTGAGCTAGACCAACTTAGGTCTCCATGCAGGAGAACTGAGTTCACAACAATAACGCGGCACTAAAATCTGCTTTAAACCACAGAAATTTTACCCCAACCAGTCTGAGTGCTAGATCAAATCTTTAGGGGATATTGCTTCTTTTCATCGCTCTGTTGCATCTGCAGTGTGTGATCCACATCTTCCCATCTGTTCAGACTTGGATGGAGGAGTCAACTTCTGCTCCTTAGAGAAGAAGAAGTGGAAAGGGAATGAAAACTCGTAGTGCTTACATTGTTCAGGATGGAGATTGCCTAGAGTAACTTCCTTGTTAATCATGCAGCCTATGAAAGGGACGCAAAGAGATGAGGCTAGCAGCTAGTGAAAAAAGGTCAAGGAGTCTTGCAGCTTGCCTCCTGCCCAGAAGAATCGAGTACAGGATAGATGGCTCGTCCTCATGGGGAGAAGGAAGCTTGTGGCAATGCAGAAAGGAGGTTGCTCACGCCACCGAGAGGTAGTCTCAAAAGGAGACTTCATCCCCTCTCGCATCTCTGCCTGCATCCCTGAGGTGTTCTCAGGCCAAACTCTCAAAGTCATGTTTTATAGCTCAGTACAACTGTTCAAGTTGGTACAGCTTCATGTTTGATGATTTTCATTTAATGGAAGTCAGGAAACATTAAATCTCTGGTTACAGTGGTGTACCCATGTCTCTTAAGCAATGAAAGTAGCATGGACAATTTAGTTCATCAAACCTTAAAACATGCTGGATCCAGATGGATTTTACTGCTATATTTTAAATCATTCAACAGAAAATGCAGTTCTCATGTCTAAATGCATGTCTCAGCCCCTTTGAATCCAGTAATAGGTCTCAAGAAAGTTTTGCTGATGCTGTGATTTCAAAGCTGAGCGTGACTACCTCCTGCCCCAATTATCAGCCAGTTTCTTTAATAATTCAAAATCCTTGCTAAAATCCTGACCTTAGAGATTAATAAAATGATCCTTTATAGCCTTTCCAAGTCAGGCCAATTAAACGCAGATTTGGCACAGACAACCTGAGAAACTTCAGTAACGTTATTCATTTAGCTAACAGAGTTACCTCCCCTGCTGACGCACTCCCAATTAATGCCAAGAAAGGCATCTGATCCGGCGGAAGGGGACCGCTTGTTCCATGCTCTCTATTACCTTGGATTCGGTCCCAATTTAATGATAACATCACTGTGTTTTACTTGAGAATTTTAATCAYTTTATGGAAGTGGGTAGTGGTCTGTCCCGCTCACAAGCCTTTCCAAGGCCCCAGACGACAGCAGGTGTTTTGGAGGAAGGCATTCGTTTGCTCCACCGAGAGCACCTGAAGGAAGAAAGGCTTCTTCGGCACGGCAGCAGGTGATACACCCTGCAGCAGGAATACACCTGAGCTGAAGTATTTTATAATTACAACCCACGGTCTTACTCCTATCAGCATGTCAGCTTTTCCAGACCTAGGCTCTTCTGCAACCAAGCAGCGCCAGCTTAGCTTACCTCTGCCTGCAAGCCACTCCGGTTAAACTGATGCAACCGTACACAAGACGACAGATTTAAAATTAGTTTTTTGTTACGCTAGTGTTTATGAATGCCAGCTGAGTCACCCCAAGCTGAATTTAAACTGGTTTACTAGAGTTCATACCTAAAATTAGCGGGGTTTAGCTGAACCAGTTTAAAGCTTTGCTGCAAGGGTGGCGCCAGCTGAGCGAGTCATGCTGAGAGGCTGCCAGGGAGGGCGGCCATGCTGGGGGCCCGCCAGGGAGGGCGGCCATGCTGGGGGCCCGCCAGGGAGGGCGGCCATGCTGGGGGCGAGGGGACACCTCTGACCACGGCCTGGCTGCCTCTGCCCAGCTGCTCGTTGTCTCCAACACATCCCCAGGGACGGAGATGGCGTGGGTGATGGCTGTGCCTGCCGCTGGGTAGGGGCCACAGGAGGAGGAGAGCAGGCGGTCTGGTCCCAGGGGGAGGTGAAGGAGAGGTTGAGGGGCCACTCCCCAACCCCCCGGCAGAGAGGAGGGCCCAGGCAGAGGCTGTGGGGCACGCAGGGGCTCCCATGGCAGGGATGGATGGAGGCTTCTGACTCCTGGCAATGGCAGGGGKCTGTCCCTCCACCCACAGGCCTGCAAGGAGGGTGGGTGCCCCGCAGCAGGCGGGGGCAGAAACCTGTGCCCGGGGAGGCATCCCAGACCCATGGCAGCACCAGGAGATGGGATGGCCGAGGGAAACCCCCCCCTCCCGCAGGGAAACAGGCCCCTGTCTCCCAGCCTGGCCTGCTGCCAGGGGCTTGGGCAGGCCCTTGGACCATTGCCCCACACAGGCACCTCTGCCACAGCCAGGGGAGGTCCTGGTGCTTTTCTCCTGGATCCTGCCACGGAGGGGAAGGGGCTTTAGCTGGCTGCACGGCTGTTGCCAGTGACCAGTTTTGCTTTTACGACCACGGGACCCACTTCAGAATTGAAGATGGCTTTGGGAGCACCTGACAGCCACCTCCCCGTACCTACAAGGAGGTCATGGAGGAGATGGAGTCAGGCTCCTCACAGCATTGCAGGGCAGGAGGGCAAGAGGCCATGGGCACAAGTTGAAATGAGAGAGTTTCAGGCTGGGTATAGGCAGAAACTGTCTCCCCATGAGGGAGGCAGTGGAGCAGGTCACCCTGAGAGGCTGTGCCACCTCCATCCTTGGAGGGTTTCAAGCCCCARCTGGCCCAAGCCCTGAGCAGCCTGGTCTGACCTGAGAGCTGGCCCTGCTTTGGGCCAGGAGGTAGACTGGAGGCCTCCTGAGATCCCTCCCAGCCTGAATTATCCCATCATCCTGTGATAATCACTAAGTGTTTTTAAACCAAGACAACTTTGCACATACAGCACGTTGTACTCGGCCCTTAGCCTCAGTAAGGTCTTGTGGCAGCAAATTATACAGATTAATCAGCTAACCATCATTTCAGTCAGCTTCATTTTCACTCTGACTTTGGTTTAAGGAAACAAGACAGTTTCATCTTTGCAATCCCATGCACTTGAGGCAAACTTCCCAACACACATGCTCAAGTAAGTAACCTCTTTCTGAAAGTGCTGAGCTCTCATCAGCTGTCTCTTGAAGGGAAATTATTGCCAGCTGAGCACTTTGGAAAACTTGATCCTTTGTTTACCCACCTAAATAAGGCTTTTGGACTGTAATTTTTGGCACATCTTCTTCAGTGTCTTGGCCACAGCAGCTTCTATGCATTCTGAAAAGGCAAATTTCTTCCTTACAAGGAAGGTGCATTATTATCTCTGTGGCATTGTCCCTCCAAGATCAAAGAGAGTAGCTGGCCCATTGAAAGTCTCACAGTAAGTGGAAATCGTTACTTCCAAGCACAACCACCAGCCTGCTAGCCATAGACCTCATTAGCAGAAGAGCCAAGACCCACCATCCTTATCTAATCAGGTATCAGTTGTGCTAAGATGTAAGGGAATATTATATCTTAAATATGAGCCTTACTATGTTTATCTAAAATATTAGATTTTGTGTATACTCTATTTTTAGTCATCTGCTATCTGTAAAAGAAAAGACATTTTTCTTTTCCAACTTTTATTTATATGTCTGTTTTCTTCTCTTTTTGCAGTAAATTAGTCACTAATTTAATCATCTTTAAGATCCATATGCTCGCCCACACCATCTTTCATATGAGTACAATGAGATAAAGATTATTATTTGCTGAACTGGGGTATAATTAAACATTCTGAATTTCAATTATTTCAATTGATTACAGTGAGAGATCACATGGTCTCCTGCAATTCAGGGAGATAATTTTTTCATTTTAAATGTTTCAGAATTTTCTACACTTGTCTTTTAATTTAACTTCCAGCCTTTGATAACAGAGTTTACTTACATCAAACCAGTAATACACTCCACTGAAATGAAATAGTTTCTTTTGGGTTTTTTCCCTCCTATGGCCATATTGGCAAGTTTCACAGCTGAGCAGTACGACAAATACCATATGTTTACCTTCRGGCCACTGTGTTATTTGCTGGTAACTGCGTTTCCTGCTGCTGTAGTTGCTCTGTGAAATTAAGAGTGACTATGACACTTTCCCTTTATTACCTTATGTCATCTTATGTATATAGGCAACTTTCTAGAGTCACTGCTCCATGAAATGGATAAAAATGTGTGTAGATTCATATTTCGGATTGGTAAAACACAAGCAGCATTTGAATTCTCAACAGAAATGAAAAACATTCCAATCGGAAAGTTGCCTGCAAAAAATTCAATACCTTTCTGCCTTTATTCATTTATTTCAGCCTATATTGCTTATGAATCTAATGAAATGCTAGGCTAGAACTCCATTTCAGTATGAAATGACTCAAGGGAACAGAGTAAATGTCCAACTTCATGAACAATATGAGACAAAGCTATAGAGCAAGTCCTTTGATTAGTTTATCTAGTGGCTTGTAACTTTGCTTTTGAATAAACAGAGGTTGTCAGGCTGAGGTAGCAGAAGAGTTTGCTATGAATATTCATGCAGACATGCCTGTCCTCAGTCTAGCACAATTTGATGGAGCTTTTCCTCTGCCTTACTTTAATTAATTGACTTTCTTAATGAGTTTTTGCTCATTTGTGTTTAAAGTTTCCAAGAAAGAGGGCATGGAAGAACAACTGACCAACTCCTCATTCCCTACAGACCAAAATGGCTGTCAACAGGAGCTAAGAGTTCAATAGAAAGGCAGGATTGAGCCTTATATTTGCTAGTCCTTTTGAGTCCTGCTTCCCTCAGGACCACAGAAGAAGGGCTGGGTAAGTAAAAGATTGCAAGGTTTAAGGGATCCTTGCTGTTTTTACTCTTTTAACAAGTGGTACAGTCCAGCCAGAATGAACTTTCCCTTACTCACTTTTAGGCTAGTCCTGGGCCAAAGGGTTTCCTTCCTTGCTCAACTGCCTCTAGAGAAGCTCCTGCTGGTCCTCCTCCATCCAGAGCATTAGCTCCCTCCCCTCCTCTGTTTGGGAAATCTTCCTCAGTGCTTTAGGCTGACTCCTCCTCATGCTTATATCCTTCACCAGCTGCAGCCACTCACTGGGGTGTTCACTTGCAGACATGAAGCAGCTCTCTAGTTAGCAGCTGCACTGGAAGTTTACAAAATTGCTTTAGTAGGCATGCAGTCTTCCAAGTTAGCAACAGTGCTAATGCTGTAAGGTGAAGGAAGAGGAAAAAAATAGAAAATCAACTTCCAAGTTAGCAAAGGTGTTATTGCCTTAAGAAAATCATTGGCAGGTTTAGTGTGGGATCTTACCAGGACTTTGCAGAAGCGAGGGGAGAGAGCTAAAGATACATAGTTGGATGTAGTCTATATGCTTAAATAGTAATAAATAGTTCAGTCTGCACTGACAAGGAGGATTTACAAGGTGTTCTTCCACCCAGTAGGAGTTTCCTTTAGGAGGTATGTCTGCTCTTCCTACAATGTGTGAGGAGAATTAACACCAAAGAACAGAACCTGTAAAGGTCAAAACAAAAGCCTGTCTAGGTAGCAACTAGCAATAGAGACATACAGAGCTTTAGATCTGCTTCCCTCCAGTCAGTGTTATTTTGGGCTAACTAGAGATGCCTTCACACCTGTGAGTCCCCTCCTGGAGTAAGCTTCCAGAGAAGCCAGGACAGCTCTTTCTCCAAAGAACAAGCAGGTGTTGTTCTTCTTTTGTGGAAATGTCCAAGAACAAAAATCAGTCACTCAGAAGTACTGGTGGCACCAATTCTTCCTTAGCTTTGTTTGCTTCTTCAGGTACCCCAGCTTCCACTGAGATGCAGGACAATTGCAGACAGAGAGGTTTCACTCGAAGTGGGGATTTTGATGAAATTTAGGCACCTAAATTCACAGCTGTAGTCCTGAAAAACTCTGGTTTATCTGCTACATAGTATTGGTAGAAAACTTTATCAGAGTCTATATATTGGGTCAGTGATTGTTCCAGATTTGCCTATTGACATGCCTAAGACTGTCTCAGTCTTAACAGAAATACCCTGGGCACCTGATTCTGTTGCCAGACTCGGAAGCAATTTTCAGTGCTTGTCCAATGCATTTGGTTACATAAAAACATGCCTGAAGGAACAGGAGTGCTTACGCAGAGCAGGAAAACCCATGTTTGGTCCCTCTTTTGCCTCTCTATCTGCCCCACTCCCCAAGCTTCTTTTTTAAGTCTGAGTCTTGTAGACCTCAAGCCTACATCTCTCAGGAAAGCATCTTGATGAGAGCCTGAAGATTACTCTAAGTTGGGGGTATTCTTAGTTGTCAAGGAAAGTGATTAGCATTTAAGTATATAGAAATGGAGAAAATTAATAAGGGCTTGTCTACGTACAATGTTCTTCAATGAGGATAATTAGCATGTGTTAATTTTATTGTGTGGTGTTGTCAAAACCCAAAGACACTGCTTGATTCGTGCACTTCGTGACCATTTGGTCCTTGGATCAAGGGCACAGATCAGGGATTTGAACCTAGGCTTCTCCCTTCCCTCTCTCCCAGACATGCCTATGAGTATTTGGTTAGGATCATACTTTCTCATGCTGCCTCTCTCTCATTCGTGTGCCTTTAAAGATGTAATGAAGTGAAGAGGTAGATGAAGTCTTTAAATGGAATTATTTTCTTGTGTGCATTTTGACTACAGAAAACATTGGAAATAGCTGTTTTCCAGCTAATAAAGCTGACACCTTGTGAGACTGAGGTGTCAAAAGAAGAGATGTTAGAACAAGCTGCTATATTAAGCAGTAGCATATTTAAAAGAAAACTTGGCTGCTGCTCCACCAAGTATTCTGTGGAAACACAAGAACAAAATGGTTGTGTTGTTAACAAAATACACAACGTTATTTTAACAGCAGACCTTAGGGTAGCAAATTCAGTCCTATCTCCAACAAAGGCTCTGTGGTAACTGTGGAAATTGCAAACAAGTTTGTCTAGCATCAGTATTGAGTATCAGGATGAAACAATAATTAAAGGAAGTCATTAGAAACCAATACGAAGATGAAGATACATAATACTCACAAATCAACATAGATTCTGTAAGACAAAGTGGTGTTTTCAATCTACTGACAATTTATTGTACATACTAGCATAGTAATGTCTAAAGTAAAACAATCTGAAATAATTTATTTGGACTTTGAATACTTTTGCCAAAATTCCTGAAGTGGGGGCTGTTAAAGAAATTAAGTAATCACAAGGTGAGAGAAATATGATTATAGAACGGCAAGCCAGGAAAAGGCAAGGAATATAAGTAAATAGCCAGGTGCCATGCTGGCAAAAGGCCAGCCAAGTGATGACTGCAGAACTACACCATGAATGCTGTCAAATACATTTCAAATGACAGAAGAGCTCACCTGAAGTGCAATAGAGTGTGAAAAACACCTAACAAAGGGACCTAACAAAGCTAGGTAAACTGGCAGTGGGATGATAGATGGAATATGTCAACAAAACAGTATCATGGACAATACTGCTAGTTTTAAAATGAAAAAAAAAACAAACACTTGGGGGTGGGAAGGACCTTAAAAAAAAATCAGTTCTTTATCTGCAATGATGGTCAAAGTGTGATTGGATGCCTAAGTGAGAAGATAAGTAATAATAAAAATAATACTACATTGTATATGTAACATACTTCGTTACACATTTATAAGGTATCTTCAGACATAGTGTGTGGGTGCATGGGTAGGAGTGCGTAAGTACATCTGTGAACATATATGTACTGACATAAAATATTGACCGATCTACAGAGTTGAATTTGTAGAAGCACCAGTATTTAAAAAGATAGTCCTATGATTCAGATTTTCTGAGCAATGTTGTGCTGTTATACCTCTGAATTACCAATACTTCAGATATTCTGCATGTGCACATATGCACACAGAAACATGCACATGCGTATTTCTGATATACATATAAAAATATTTTCCACTGTTTCACAGTGGAACATGTGAAATGTTTATAACATTTTACCTGTTTATGGACTCCTTACAGAAATTATTAGAAGCAATGAAAAGTTTCCATAGGAATATAAACTGAAGAGACAGGACTCTGTTTCAGAGAGGAGATGAAGAAGGGTATGAAAGGTATGTCAAATCATGGTACAGAGGAGGGCAATCAGGTGCTGTGTTTAAGGAGATATTTCATGCAACTGAAATACAAAAAACCTGAAACATACACAGGTACTTTTCCATTTAGCGCCGAATTACTGACGTGTAGAACTTACTGCCATATGATAACCACTGAGCCCAAGAGTTTAGCAAGATTCCCCAAGCAGTTAGACAGTTGCATCAATAACAAAACCATTGAACTATACATCAAGTAAAAAAGAAATTAATGAGCAGACATGGAAACAATGAGGCTTAAAATGATATTTCCTGTAGCAGCAGGGCTTTCTACAGCGTTTCTTGAAAATACATCTGGTAAGCATGGTCTTGATGGGTAACGGTGTGATCTGGCAAGGCAGTTCCACAGATCCCAATTTCTTATGTTGCTATAACTAAAGGTGATCTCAGTAACTTTGATGAGTGAATTTCCATTGTTCTTTGATAGCAACAGGATATGTTATGCCCCAAAGAGTCATCCCTCAGACTCCAGTAAACCTCAAAACCTATAGATCCAATAAGAATTAAAGTTTTTCAGTGCCCTGCAGTAGAAGCTGAGCTCTATGCAAGATAGCGTGTTACGTGACTGGTAACAGCAGGAAATGATGGGCTAAATTCAGAGTAGGTAGGAATCCCAAGTGCTGTTTGCATTGCCTTAAAACTGAAAATCATTCAATTTGATCAAAGATAAATTGCATGTCCATTTTGGATTCCTGAAATAATATATATATGATTTCTTTAAATGTAATTTTTTATTTAGCATGTCTATTGTTTAATACTCAATTTTTCATCAATATTTTAATACTCAAAATCATATGCTCTGAAGTGTAATATTAAGTATATAATGTTAGACTGAGGCACAAATCTATGAAGGTCATTTAAGTTTCACATTTGCTGCTAATGCTATACCAGGAACAGATTTTTTCCCCATAGATAAATAGAAAAATAATGTCTCTATTGTGACACACATACTTTTGTAATACTGGTTTTGAACAGTATGTTTGCAAATGTTACAAGTGGGCACTCACAAGCAGATGACCTCCACTTATTTATAACACTTGAGTATGAAAAGAAATYAAATATCTTGAAGTGTCTAGCATACTTAGGAACTGCAGCTGCAAAAACGGAGGAAAGGTCTACTCTCGCTAGAGAGGCCTATATGTGTCATTAATTTTTTTGTCTGATTTTGCATGTTAAAACTGTAAGCCTAGCTGGCTGACTTAGGGATGGTTACCTCTGCTCAGCATGTCTTTTTAAGTGACTAGATGCTGCTTTGGCTGGTCAGTATGGAGACTGACAGTGCCTGCTTTCTCCTATGTGTGCAGTCCTTAGGATCAGGTATGCCTACCAGTGACAGCTTTCATTCTGGTACCATGGGCTGGTGAGTGAAGTGCTTGGAAGAGGAYTGGTGGCTTTGGCAATCCCATGGCCTACGTTTGTGTGCTGGGATTGTTGGCTTTTCTTCCACCTTCCACTATTGAACTTGCTGGGCAATTTTGGCTGTAGCTGCCTAAAGGGACGAGGCCCACAGCTGGTGAAAATCAGTGGCCTACTAGAGGAGAAAGAACTTGCAAGTATCCTCATCTAACAAAAAACTGCAGTGTTTCTGGTTTGTTTTTTTTTCCCCCCATTTCAGTAGGAAATAGACAATTCACTCAGGGAAAACTAAAATCGAAGCTTAAGTTTAGACACTGAAGTCAATCAGCTACACATCACAGATCCACAAGAAACAAGGCTGCATTTGCTCACTGCTCATGGGACTTTCTTTTTTCTTTTCTTTTCTTTTTTTCCAATCCATGGTTGAAATAAAAGAGGCTAAGAGCAGCTTTATCTGATTTCACTCCAAAACACTTCAGATAGATTGGTAGGAAAGGGAGTCAGAATAGCTTTACTTTCTCTGCACCTGGTGCCTTGATTTTTTTTTCAACTGAAGTGAAATATTTGATGTCAGGGACATCCTCTCTACCAGAATCCTTGCCTTTCTCCTACTGCCCCTATTGCCCCAGCCCTACCAGATTCTGCTGCCTTCTCTCAGGCTGCTGCCAAGCACCAGAAGAGAAGCTCTGAAATGTCTCGGGCATATTTGTTCCCATTCAGTAGCATGTTCACCTCCTCCCTACATCTCTGCTCAAGTTCCCTTTACAAAGGTAGCATTGATAGCTCTGCATCCCAACCCCGTAACAGTAACTGAGTTACTGTTACCCCAGAGTGATCAAATGATTCAGTAGCTTTGAGGCCAAGTTCTTGCAACCACAAGTACTGATCTATGCAAGGCTGGGGTCTGGAGATCCTTGCTCCCACCTGAATCTTCCTGGGCACAAGAAGCAGAGCTGTTCCTGTGAACAACTCCTGATTTTAAGAACTGGAATAGATCAGATCCTAATAACAACCATGTGGTTCATTCACACAATGTTTAGTTTTCTTTCTTAACAAAGCTGCTTTTGCATAGTGCAGGGTTTCATTGTAAAAGGTTCATGTAGTTCCTGAATTGTAGTTCCCAATGTGTTCTGGAGCAGCTTTGCTGCAATCACTGGAGATTGCCCCAGAGGAGGAGCAGGACAAGCTCAGCCAGTGCAGTACATAGAAAACAGCACACTGATTTCTATTTGTTCTTTTTGCCTTACTTATTCTGGGCCATAGCAATAAGGTCCAAGAACTTCAAAAGCATGCCTGTAAAAACTGTTGCCAGATAGATTAAACCGGTCACTCAATCACTGCTCTGTACAGGTACATTAGGGCACTGAAGTGAGAATCATGTTAATTTGCTCTGTATTTGTGTGAGTACTACTTTATATTCACTAGGGGATCCTTAACTTTGTGTTATTTCAGGTTTCTGCATTTGAATATGTATCTTAATATTGCCTTTTAATTTTGTTCCTAATCCTGAAAGTACGCTAACTGATATGCTACTTGCCTTTTTGGTGACTGTTTTGATTGAGAATCAGCAGTAGATGTGTATATTTACAGACTGAAAGGGAGTTATAACTCTCTCTGTTACTGTAAAATTTATTTTTACTTTTTTTCTTTCTTTTCTCCCAGCAGCAATAAGCTCTTGAAAATGGCCCTTGTTGTTCACCATCAAAATAACACACTGCTTACACTGGTTGTTATTCATCACAGGCTATCATTTAAATCATTATTTGGAAGGTGAGCGAGGTGGTTCTATTTCATGCAGGTGTTCAGATTTTTCCCCCCTTGTATGGGTAAATACGAAGTTTCAGGAAAATGCTCTGAATTGTTAATTTCTGGTGTGCCAGCCTCAGAGAGGCTTTAGCAGCCTCTGAGTCAAGCAAGCTGGGTAAGCAGCAGAGAGGTTGCTCTCCTCCTTACTCTTGGATCAGAATCCATTCCTAAAGGAGAGCAGCTCTCTGGCAGCCCATCATGTGGGCTGGAGAGCTCTCTAGAGTGTTTCACCTTCCTTCTTTCAAAAGTATGCTTTCTTTCTTTCAAAAGTATGCTTATGGGCAAATAAAACAAGGGTCGTCTAGAATATTTACAGATCCAGTGACACTGATTTCTTCTTCAGTGGTTGGCACGTCTGCTGGGGTTGATATCTGGGGTTGCTACCACGCCAGTGTTAGTACTGGAAGCAGGGGTTACAGTGCCATATGCCAAAAGGCGAAAAGACTTATTTTGGCTCATTTGGGTCTATGAATGACATTGGGCAATTTGTTCCCTTCTGGCAACTTTCCCCCATCTTTCTTAACGTGTGTGCTAATTGCTAATGTATGCTGCAGTAAATATTACTCACTCTTCTTCCTCTCTCAGGACGATTTGTAATTCATAGAGGGTTGGGAACAGCTGCAAGGCAAGGCAGTGATCCTGAAATTTTCTGGGACTAGAGTCAATGATGTTTTTATGGTCACCTAAGTTTCCTGGGAGTATTTTGTGTTACGTTAAGTGGTTGTTATGCACTGATGAGCATGTCTAATGAGCACAGCCGCTTCCCTCTGATAAATTATGGGAACAAATTTGAGCACTCATTAACATATATAAATTAACCCTGTGTGAACATTTTAAAGAGTTCTGCAGGGTACAAAAGTATCACTGTGGCTTACCCTACTGTTTGGATCTGGGTTTATCACTTGTCAGAAGGAGATCAGTCTAAATGAAAATAAATAAATTACTTCTTTCTAATAAGGGAAACTGTATTAATATAAAACTGATTTAAATGTCCATACCCGTGGGCAGTTTCTTTCCTGTCAGGAATACCATTGAGAAGATGTAGAGAGAAATAACTGCATGAATCTGTATACTAGTGAGAGGAGAGGTGGGGAGGGCCGCCTGTGCCAGTGGCAAACCAAGTAGAAGTGTCACCTTGCTTCATTTCAGAGAAGGCTGGGGTCCTTGGGAATGGCGAGCTGCTCATGGCCTTTCCAAGGCCACCACTTGTGTTTGCTTCTTTAATATAATCCCATTTTTCTATAGCAACATGCACATTACACTATTGTAATATTTATTGTTGCCATAAGCTGAGGTACAGGCAAAAGAATATTTTTCTTCTAGGAAAATTCAGCAGGTAAGAGGTTTTTAATCATAATAWGCAAAATAAGTCAAAAGGAGTAATTTCAAAAAGTAGCTTTTGATCCAGTATAGGTTTTTCCCAGTAGGTTTGATCAGATAACTGGTTGCATTAATTGGTACTCGGTGTAGGAAGAGATGCTAAATACGTCTGCCTGTCAATTCACCCAGATGTACAGAATAATCCAAAAAAGCGCATGCAGTAACTGACAGCAATGAATTCTGAAACAGCTGACAATCATGAATAATGCAGTAAGGTAAAAAAAAAACCATGGTTGAGAGGTAGTTCACAGGTTGTTCTACTAGCACCTTCTTTAAATGTAAAGTACTGTTCATAAATGGAACTTTTCCTATGAGTTTCACTAAATTAGACAGTAAACTATGAAGGTAAGCTTACAAAAGAGCAATATCACATCTGAAACCTTTAAATACAAAAAACTGGAGCCTGGGAAGGAAGCTCTACTAAAATGACATGTCTGTAATTGAAAAACAAACTTTATTTCTTTGCTGACTGTATGTATAACAGAGACAGATTTCCACAGATTGGGATGTAGACATATTGAAAAAGATGTTCCTGCACAGACTACCTTGTTTGATGCAAAAACAACTGAGGTCCRGTAGAAAGGATCCCAGTGACTTCAATGGACTCTCATGAGGAAATATTTTCACATTCCCTATCTTAAGCATGTAATTTGGTAATGTAGGTGATGCCAGTATTCTGTGATACTTAAATCAGCACATTATTGTCTCTTGTTTGGTTGTAGTTTTGGTAGAGTTACTATTTCTGCCTGCATACATTTCCTTTTTGCCTTTGTCAGCTTAACATGAGACTGCAAGAATAGTGGTACTAGCTGTTGCCAAATGTTCTCCAACAATGACCAGAAGCAGATGCCTAGAGCAGAAAATAAGAGTATTTCAAGCATATCATGTTACTTTCCCAGGGTAGTCTCTTAGCCTCCGACAATTTACAGCTCAGAGACTTTGCTCAGGGGTGGTGGCTCTGTATTCAGTTACACTCAATGGGTGTCTCTTCCATAACTTACCCATCTGTACCAGGAATCCCTGCCACCCCCTGTCAGAATGAGCTCCACAGTTTACTGTGAAAACTGTCCTTTTACTCCTATACTTTTGACCTGGTTTATTGTCTTCTTTTTCCCAATCCATGTGGAGACCTTCCTTATCCTGTGGTTGCTTAGTTTCCCCAAGACCTGTCGATGACCAAGGTGGCCAGGAGCCAGTTGAAAGCCTAGTGAGCTCTACTGGGGTGCTTCCTGACTCTTTCAGGAGTTTGTGAGGCAGGACTTCCTTCATAAAGTCCATGCTGACTCTTCCCTGATGCCCCCAAATTATCCACACATCTCCTGTTCTGTTCTTTATTATAGTATGTAGGTAATTTCACCAGAAAAGCAGTTTAGTTTTTTGCTCTGGGCGCCTTGACCTCCTACAGAATTGTTTTGGGTTTTGTTTTTTAAATAGATGATACCTTTGCCACTCTCCAGTCCAGAGGGTCATCAAGGAACTATGTTGGACTGTCACATAATACAATAGCCATTTCCCAGAATGTTGTCTTCACTGTATTACAAAAGGAGAAGAAGTGTCAGACTGCCATGTCCTGTCTGCTATAGGAAGAAGGTGAATATGTAGATCAACTTTTAAAAAAGAAAGATAAGCACACAGAAAAGTGAACTGAGCATAGTAGTGTGTACCAAGGCACTGTGATACAGGAGCATTCATAAAGAGCAGCCCTCAGGAATGAGCTGCCTTGGGTTTGATTTTTACACACACAGGCCATGCTTAGAGTCCTTGCACTGTTTTCCAGAGCTATGTCTACACTGCCGAATAAAAGAGGAGCTGGTTTCAAACCCAGTCCAAGTGACAGGGACTGGCTTTATGTGTATGCTGTGCAGCAGCAGCAGCCTCCCGCAGATCAGGGCTGTCTTGCAGACAGCAGTTCGGAGTGATCCAGAGCGGAGCTGGGGGCTCAGAGAACAATTAAGCTGTGTGGACAATCAGTAATCAAGCTTGCTCCCTGTCCTTGTTTTATTTAGGGGTATAGAGGCACTCAGTTTGTTCCTTCTAACAAACAGGAACAGCTTGTAAAAGGATAAGAGAAACAATGATTTCTGAGTAAATAATCTGATCTAGGGAATGATGTAAACCACTAGCAGAGGCACTTCCATGCAGCGTGAAATCATTCATGTTATGTAAGAGCTGAAAGCATTCAGGAAAGGCTGGTGCGCTTGTATTGGGACATGGATCATGCTCTTACTGACATTTAGCACCCTTTCACTCCTGGAGTTGGGGCCACTTGAGAAGCTCCGTCTGAGTAAATTGTATTTAGGCTGTAATATTTTGATGTTAACTGAGCTGAAAAGGGCTCCCCTGATGAGTTCCTTAATGAAAAAACAGACAAATCTTAATTTTGGAAGGAATGACTGCACATATCTTTTTGAGCTGACTCCATGCCACGGAGTTAGATCTGAAATGCGACCTAAGTAAAAATAAAATGAAGATGGGTGGGAGTGTTTCTGCTTAATCCACTGGTCTAAAAAGCAGATATTGCTTTTGGTGGCTGAGAGCTGTAAACATGAGCGGTGCAGAGGAGGAGGGGCGCGGTGGTGTGAATGCCTTTCAGGCCAGCACTCCAGATGCTGAAACAAGCTGTAGCTAATGTTCACTGCTTTTCGGGCTGAGGTTTCTTTCCACAGGTTTTTTTCCTGAAGGTTAATTAAAGGAGATGTTCTCATAATACRGGTCCTATTTCCTGATGCAAAATCTTCACTGTTCCTGGTCTAAATGGTAAGCATTAGCTACTTAATACCAGCAAATTTGCCCTTACAGTATAGCTTCCAAAAGCATAGTAGACATGCCTCGTTAACCAAACGAAGTATTTCACAGAGATATAAAAGCACATGATTGACACATAGCATGCAGTCAAGGGAAATATTATCCTGCGAAGCTTTCAGCAATGTGACACCAAATGCTGCACTGTGCAAAGTTCAAGTAACAGAAATAATGGGCTTCATTAGAAGAATCCAGAGCACACTGATCCATCACTGATGAAAATCCAGCTCAACACTAGCTAGAACAAATGGTGGTTATTTTGTTTCTTTCCTAGTACCAATGCATTTTGTCTTTTAGGCCTCAGAGCACGGTCTCCACAACATAAGACAAAGAAGGCGTTAGCTTAAAAAAGCTGTGGTTTGCACTGCCCAGGAAATCACTCTTGGATCTTACCCTCTCTTACAGCCACCCCAACAGACCTTTTCGCCACACCACRCTCCTGGTGCGTAGTGGCACGTTGCTCTGTGCAAAAGCAGCCAAAGCACCTCTCACCCAGTGGGACGCAGCTCACTGCCGCGAAGCAGAAGAGCTGGGCAGAGAACTGAGCTAGAGAAAGGTGCTGCCTACCCGGTTAGAAATCAGCAGCCTTTTGATAATGGTAGTCAATATTATTATTTGCGTGCAGTTTTAATTTCCTCAGCAGCTCAATAACTGTGCGCTTTTTGGCTCTTCCATATGTACTTCAATCTTTTTTTGAGACCCCTAAGTCTGAGAGTGTCAAGGATTTTTTTTTAATATACACTTACAATCCTTTTTGAACATAGGTAAGTGAAAGCTGTGTAAACCAAAGGGAATGCAGCCTGATAGGATAAATAGAGCAGTGTTTATCTCAATATAATTTTCAATCAATGGAACTACACTTTCATTTCAGGGAGACAGAGAAGCTGTTATTTTGGATAGCAACAAATTTAGGCAAATGGAAACTGCAAATGCTCTTCTGCAGATTCAGACATCCTCAAGATACAGGCTAAGATTTTTTTCATGAATATTATTCCCTTTTAAATCAGTTGCAGTGGTTAGCTGCAAAGTACCTCTTGGGTACTTTGATTTCATTTGTTTCAGAACACAAATCAGGTATATTTAGCTAATCCTCTAAAATTCAGCTCTATTATCTTCTTTCATTAGCCTCTCTAAAATGCATTTTTACTGTTATATTTTAAAGAGGATTAATCTTTCCTAATATGAATCACAATAGTCTCTTTAGTTATGGTACATCTTAAGGTTTACACAGCTTAAACTATTTAAATGTTGATTTATGTTGCCTAAATTATTCTAGTAGAGCTATTGAGAGAGTAAGACCGACATTAGGATTATTTTACTGTCTGACGTGTCAGATACAGATCTTGCTGAGGACCTGATTCTTTCTCGGTTATTGTCCAACATGTCAATGAGTCCTTATCTTTTTCTTAAAAATTCAAGAACAACTATGTTGGATGTAAAATAATAGGAAATCATTATGTTGTTATAAAATTTTATGTGAAAAAAAATCCCAGTAAATGGACTCTCTGTATGTCACTGATATCTGGAAATGCTAGCGAGCCCTATTCTGCCTTTTAAGAACCTGAGCATGGGCTGCCACTCGAGCGTATCTGAAATCCTTAGATTTCTTTCGTCCGTGCTGTCATTCTGCTACAGACATTTATCTACTACTTTTTTGTCATCTGGTTTGAAATACATGGAATACTCTCTCTTCTGGAACAGACTATTATGGTGACTCTGCAGAAGCTATCCTCTTTTGTAAAATGCAATTGGGGTTGATCTGTGAAACTCTCAGCAGAGGTGTCCTCTCTTTCTTGCGCGCCCTGTTTACTCTGACTCACGACTTCCACTCAGAGCGAACTACGGAGGCTTGGCACAGAAAACAGCAAGGAGACCAGTAAGTCAGTGTTGCCTGGGGCAAAATGAGGACATGCATGTTTTTCTTCGGATGGAGATTTTAAAGTCATTGCAAGTGGCTTACATGTAATTCCTTGGATTTATTAAAAAAGTTGGTTTTAATAGCTGGGTGGGGTTACAGCAAGAATGAGGAATCTAGTCACAGCTTTGCCACTGATTTTCTGGATGATCTCTTAATAGTCACAGGCCAGAATTTTTTAGAAAGGGCCTGGAATTTGGGGTGTCCCAGTTTAGAGTCCCATTCCTGTTTTKTTTTTTTTTTTTTAATTTACTTTTTATTTATTTAGGAGGAACGTTTAAAAACACTGCCTGTTTATTTTACGTGGAAACACAAACTGATTCCTTTGAAACAAGTCGAGCACATCTTAGCCCAGGCTCTTGGTGTAAGAAGGTATTTTTAGAAATTCCCTTTTTGTTGTTTACTTATTCATATTATGGACACAGCAATGCTAATCATGTAAAGCTTTTGCATCTCCTTTAAGGACATTTAGCTCTGCTTCATCTGAAATTGCTATAAAGCTGTGAAAGCTAAAAATCAGGTGTTCCTATCTTTTGAGCCTACAGTCAAGCATTTGTGCATCAATTTGCATTTTGAACCCATGCATGTTTCAAACTGGTTCACAGTGCACTGAGAGTGGAGGCAGATATGAGAGGTATCTTAAGGACAGCTTCTCAGTGTGCCAATTGGGTGCTCTTCCAATGAGATTGCTCATGAGTACCCATTTGACTACACTTTTCTGGCAGGAGCCAGGGAAAGGAAGAGCATCAAAAACCCTTCATCTCACATGCTAGGGTTGGCCAGTGCTGAGCGTCCAAAGACATGAATACAAAGGAGAGAAAGGGGTATGTAATCATTACACCTGTGACTCTGCCAGCCTCACATTCCTACCCGCTCTCCAAGGGAAATGATTCACTTCTGAATGTGCTAGCACAGCTGGGTCAGGGCACTATAATAGTAATTCCTGAGGACATGCCACTTGAACCTCAGCAAATGGAAAACTTCAGCTTCGTTGACCTCCTGGGTGCATCCTGATCTTTGTTAAAGAAACTTTGGTAGAATGTTCAATCAAACAGGCAGTGACTATATTTTTAGTTTAAGCTGCAATGGAGAAAAGGAGAGCACTTTGCCAAGATCTTCATGTAGGATTATTTGTTTGTATGAATTATACAAATTCTCTCCTTGTGAATAATTGCAGTCTAAAGAGGGTGGCTTCAGCATTTCACGATGGGTGTCTTAATTCCCAAATTCAGAGAACCCTTAGGTGGAGGTGGGGATCAGGTGTTTTGGCGGGAAGGACTTAACCCGTAAGGCCTGTGAAGGCAGCTACGCAACATGAAAGTGAAAACCCAAGGCTGAGATTTGAGGTTTGAAGTAAAATTTAGAAAGTACCGAGGAATGTAGGCTATTTGGGATCCCTGGGGGGATGTGGCTGAGGAAGACAGAGGCGCCCGAGGGCAAAAGCAGTGAGCACGAGTGTCCTGATGGATACATAACTGTCCATGATAGGTGTTTTACACTTCCTTGTAATGTCTCCTACCACCTACCATCAGAGAGATGCTCTGGATCAGATTGACTGCCTGTCTGCAAGCCAGCTCTGGTGACTAGACAAGCAAATCTGCCCTGGCCCTGAGACTTTGTAGCAGTCCCTTCAGTAGGACTGATTTTGTGTAATTCAGATTCTGGTTTAATGCAATTCATGTGTGAATATGTTTGTGTGGGGATGTAAAATCAGACACAAATTACTGAATTCACTTGGTCTTCACCATAGAAGAAGGCACTTGAAAAGGCGCGAGAAAAAAGGAGCTATATTTACAGCACAGCATTGCATCATTATATAAAGACATTAATTAGAACAATTGAGACATCTAACAATTTTGAGAGGTGTTTTTTTTTAAATGTGACAAGCAGAAAACAGAAAGGAGGTGATGTGAGTTAAATGAATTAAAATGTATCTTACAGAAGGCCTATTTAAATGTTATTGTAGCTCTTGATATTTAAAGATATCATCCTTATTGGACAGCTTTGATTAACCTTTAAGCAAAACTGAGTTTTGTTTTAATGGAAGGTATAATATTAACTGCTTATTTCACAGTTTGTTTGTGGTATATTAACAGTATGTTTTTATTTAATGTATAAAAATGATAGATAATATTTAAAGAAGTATTACGTAATAACCTCCCTTCTTGTAAACAGTGACCTCAATGGTGTGGTTCACTAATTCAATATTTGACATGGTTTAATATAACTTCTAATTTGAGTGGAGTTTTTTTCCCCTCTTCGCTTGCTTCCCAGCCACATATTTTGTGGAGATTTAATATATAACCATGTATCTGCTATATATCTGTCAATGAAGGCAAGGTCAAGCAAGCATGATTTCGAAGTAAAAGCAGTTTGTGGTTATCTGTAGGAGTATGTTTCACTCTTTGATTTCATCCTTTTCTTGTCTCCCAAGAAAATTCTTGCATCTTTATCTTTGCAATGGAAAATTTCACTGCATTTGAGGAGCAGACATATAGGTATATTCCTCATCATTAGAGATGCTTTAGATCCAAGCCTTGTAGATGAGAACAGAAATCTTGCATCTGAGCCTTTTTCTCCTGGGAAGTCAGCGTAGAAATTGGAGGACAGGTACGATGCCCTTGTGGTAACCAAGTTAATTCTTGAATTCACTTGATGCAAYGCTCCATGTTACACAGAGTTGTTACAGGCTCAGAATAGCATGTTCAGGTAAGCACAAGAGGCTGTACCAAGGTGACTTCTGAGACAAGGGCAAAATGGCCACCAGTAGGGAATGGTCTCCCCTACTTTTAGGGGACAGCATGCTGGCTGCCTGCACTGTTGGCAAGTCAACGTTTACAAACTGTATACTGGTCTGACCAGTAAGGATTACGCATGTATCTTAAGACAAACAAGACTTACATCCAGCTGAAAAATTTCCTTGTTTCCTTCTGTCCTTCCAGCATAACTGTGCTTATTCAAATGCTGATTAAATTGGCTGTTGTCTAAATGAGAGCAAGATAAGGATGCCCACTAAGGACAATGAAGCCATCACCCCCTTTCCAAGTAGGAAGCTGTGTGCTGTTCACTGCACACTCTTAAATCCATGCTGTTTCTTCACGGCTTCATGGAGATGTGGAGTCCCATCAGGACCAACTCTTAATGCCTGCTTAACAAGTGAGGAGTCTGGAGCTTGATGCCACCTCCCATCATGAACCTGCTGTGTATCCCTTGGAAAGTCTAAAGTCACTGAAATGCATTCCCTGTATTCCTGTTAACTCCTTTAGTTAGTTTTCTCCCATAACCTGTCAGTCATGGCTAATGATATAGTAGGTGCCAGGGAAAATGGATGCCTGTCCTCAGAAGACCATCATTAATCCATCAAATCCACTGAAGTGTCTCTCCTCTGCGTTCTGCTCTGAATCTATAGTACACCAGGCTCAGGAAATCTATTGTAGCTGGGTAAACATGAAAGTAGCTTTTCCCTAGATTTTTATAATTTCACTCAGAAATTTAAAAGCATAAATATATTTGGTTTGGGTTTTTTTTTAAAGTTTGTGGAACAATTTCAAGTTTGAGGAAAAAGGGCAAGGGGAAAGGTGGGCTATGGATTTTTTTGTGTGTGTTTTAGTAGAAATAATTTCAGCCCAGACAAATCAGTGGATCACATTACTCTGTAAGCAACCAAAATGGCCAAGGAGTAAACTCCAGGACACCATTGCTAGAACAGTTTTTATTTCCCAATGCCTTGCTAGGTGTGAGTGAGAGGGGAGGCAGATGTGTGTTGGTTGGATCTGAAGGAATTCTTCATAATGAAGCTAAGTGTCACAGTAGGTTAAGTACAATGAAATGACATGACACTCTCCCTTACTCTTAATAAATAGTCACTAATAACTGACTAGTTAATTCAAATGCTGATGCCATATTATGGGAGCTAAGATGGTTCAAACTAGTTATCATAAGTAGCAACAATTCATTTCCCATTATTTTTGCTAGTTTACATGCAGTGCACACATCTGTGTGATTCCTGGTAGTTAAACATTTAACAGCAGTGCCTTTACTGAGCAAAGGTTTCAGTATTTGATTCTTAAGGCACCCTAAAATGGCTATTTCAGGGTTTTTTAAATTTAATTTTCTTTTTTTCACTAGGAAAGATCACTGTTAGACCTTCTATTTATTCTTACAGATTAGAAAACGATGCAAAGTTAAAGTGAAGATGGTAAGTGTTATGCTGCACTTGTTAAAATCTGCCGGACTATGATGTAAACAGAAATAATGAAATGTCTGCTTTAGGCTTTTGCATCTTTTTTTTTTTTTCATCTTTTACAAGGAACTGCAATTGGCAGAGATTATTTATTGCATTTTTTATCAGTCTTTAGAGAGATAATAGAGAACAGTGATGTTTCAGAAGTGCTGACTGAAAATAATACAGGGTTTCACTTGTCTACTAATTTGTATCTTTGGCTTTTCTTGTTCTTCTCCTTATCATTTGCACAGCATGGTGGGTTTTGAGGCTTCAATTACAACACCAATTCTAGTAACAGCTTTCTCTCCTTGACTGGACATAATGCTGGAAAAAGGGAAACATATTTTTCCTTTAACCTGAAGAAAATTAAGGTCCTTCTTTTTAGAAAGAAATTAAATATACACAATGTATGTTTATGATTGAGACAAAGAGACATAGCCCAGACCATTGCAATATTTAGGCATTTGCATGTATTAAGATTTAAACAGGCAAATATCTGTGTATTACATTGATAAAGGAGAAGGCATTCCCCTGGATTATCAGTCTAGTCTCGACAATGGAAGTCACAGCATGGCAGTAAACACGTGCATGAAACACCTTCAGAGAAAACAGCTTTTTTACTCTCATCCCTGCCAACCCTTCCTTTTTTTCTTTTTTAATATTGCTGCTGTATTTCTAGTGAGCCCATGAAAAGAGTTAATAGAAATTACACAAAGAAAACAGGCATAACCCTACCTTTTCCCTGGAAATTCAGAGCAAATCCAGACTAATTATCCCGAGAATAAAACCAAAGCATTGTTATTTAGCTTTTTGTTTCTTTTCTGGTGGATGGTGAAATGGAACATCTCAGCTGGGTATGACATGGCCCCTTTGCACTGAAGAGAGTCATTGATCTGTCATTTTATGAATGCCAAGGAGGCCCTTTTAACACCTTTATTGGCCAACATGTTAACATGCATCTTTGTGTTGTCCAGTGATAACACAAAAAATAAATAGGATGTGGCGGCCAACAGCAGTAAGTCATGGGCTCTCTCCATCATATAAGCTATAGGGTCCTCGCTCCTGGAACAGTAGTTGTCCCAAAGGTGGTTATTTGCACTAGAGGTAACTGTGGCAAAAACCTGAGGCTGTGATGAGTATTGACTGCGCAGCCACCTGTCACAAGCCATTATTGAATGGCAGGGGAATGTCAAACTCTAAGGTGCACACACTGGAAGTTCAGTATCAATTTAGATTTAAGACAGGACAGTTGCAACAGGCTCTCTTGTAGCAAGTCCTTGCATTTACACTTGGCTAAGGATAAAAGTTACAGTCAGTATTTAGGGAATACAGGTGAAAATTCAAGCTGTCATGAGCATTTTTGGCAAGAACAGACTAAGATGGGGACTTTCAATCTACATGTACACAAAAGGATGTGTATGGCAATGATGAATCTAGCAGGAAGAGATTCTGCCTCTGAACTAAGATTTGAACAGTTTAAAAAGGCAGTGGAATCACCTACAACATATATTTACCAATGATGGTTTTCTTTACCCTTTTTTTTAGAACTTGCAAAGCCCCAGATTAGTTGTACTTTACTTCATTGTTTACACGAGACAGCCACTTGTTGCAGTCAAGTCAGAATAATCTGTAAATAGTCTTGAAGGCAGAGCACGCCATACCAGTGTTCAGCAAATGCTGCCATTTCTTTTTGCCATCTTAACGCAAAGACTGAACTTCACCCAACCTGTGAGACTGGCCTTATTCTCTTTGCTTGGTTAGAGCCAGTACTGCTTTACTGTGCTTTTAGGGAATAAAACAGTCAAGACTTCCAGAAACAGACATTCTGGCAGCTGTCGGCAATACCCAGTAAAATCGCTGGTGTTCCTGGAAAGCCATGCATAATGCTGCGCATTGAAGAGTGCCATCTACTGGCACTTTTTCCTCCCAATTATACCAATACGAGTGCCCTGCAAGAAAGAGACAATCTCGTGGCAATTCTTAATTCTTGCATTTCTAAAAATGTTTCCAGCAAGTCTGTCAGACCCAATTGTTCCTACGTAGTGCACTATTTTTTTCTTTATCTCTTCTTTAGACCTGTTGACCTACCTCTCCTGCAGGAAATTTTATAATCAAGTTCCTAATATGCATGACAAATCTATTATTAAATAGGCAATTATCAAATTACAAATTATAAAATGATCATATTATGTTCTATTAGTGGTTTCTAATGGAAATAAAAGCTACAACAAAAGCCAATGAAGGTCAGTTAACATACTGAGTATGACAATTAAAACCATAATCAATCAGCAACTATTACCATTCGCCGTTTGCAGTTCCATTGTGGTGAGCCCTACACATCTATGCAATATTCCGGATTGATTTTTCCCTTTTTCGCACCAAACAGGCCACTAGAATATTCCATACACCCCCTGACATTTTGCAGAGCAGTTTCTGCTGCCAGTTCAATTGTGTTTTTAACAAAGCATTCAATGTTTTATGGAATCTGGAAGACCTCTTTGGCCTATGACGTTTCAGTTCAGAGTATGCGCTTGCTTTGCAACAGAGTAATCATCCACTTTGTCCTATACTTGGGACTGAGCGCACCCTCAGCAGGTTTGCAGATGGCACCAACCTGAGTGGTGCAGTTGATATGCTAGAAGGAAGGGATGCCATCCAGAGAGACCTTGACAGGCTTGAGGAGTGGGACCCTGAGAACCTCATGAGGTTCTCAACAAGGCCAAGTGCAAGGTCCTGCACCTGGGTCAGGGCAACTCCCAGTATCAATACAGGCTGGGGGATGAAGGGATTAAGAGCAGCCCTGCCGAGAAGGACTTGGGGGTACCGGTGGACAGGAGCCAGCAACGTGCACTTGCAGCCCAGAAAGCCAACCGTGTCCTTGGCTGCATCAAAAGAAACATGGCCAGCAGGTCGAGGGATGTGATTCTGCCCCTCTACTCTGCTCTGGTGAGACCCCACCTGGAGTACTGCATCCAGCTCTGGAGTCCCCAGCACAGGAAAGACATGGACCTGTTGGAGCAGGTCCAGAGGAGGGCCACAAAAATGATCAGGGAGATGGAACACCTCTCCTATGAAGAAAGGCTGAGAGAGTTGGGGTTGTTTAGCCTGGAGAAGAGAAGGCTTTGGGGAGGCCCTATTGCAGCCTTTCAGTACTTAAAGGGGGCTTTTAAGAAATACGGAGAGAGACTTTTTAGCAGGGCCTGTAGTGACAGGACAAGGGGCAATGGTTTTAAACTGAAACAAGATAGGTTTAGATTGGACATAAGGAAGACATTTTTTACGATGAGGGTGATGAGACACTGGAACAGGTTGCCCAGAGAAACTGTGGATGCCCCGTTGTTGGAGGTGTTCAAAGTACAACTGGATGGGGCTTTGAGCAACCTGATCTAGTGAAAGATCTGCCTGCCCTCGGCAGGGGGGTTGGACTAGTTGATCTTTAAAGGTCCTTTCCAACCCAAACCATTCTATGTTTCTATGATTCTGTACTTTTCACATGTATTTGTACCTATCACTAAGGTGTATGTATCATTTTGGCATCAAGGTAKCTGAATCAAAAGCATTCTGGGACTGCTGTAGAGCAATAAAAATTCTCTTAAAGATATAAAAACCTTTTATTTCCATGAAGATTGAATGCTAGTGTAGTAAGGAACACAGCCAAAGACTTAAAAGTTTAAAGGATACATAATGTAACCGTGCCAACATTATAAAGAAATGCATTATTACTGATTTTAGAAAAAACATTGATTATGCTAAAAGAAAAAAATATTTTTTCAAAACTTGGAAAGTCTTTCTCAGCTATGTGTTACTCTGTGATTGCCTGCCAACAACATGACTAAGATTTATTCTTCCAGATGTAATGAGGTGGAATAAGTTTCTTTTACTTTGTAGACAGTCTCAAATACTTTTAAGTTCAATGAACTTTGAATATTTCATGCTGTTGCATAACAGCATGCCAACCTGTTACATATATGCTTCATATGTAAGCCTGATGTGGCTTACAAGAGCCATACAGACACCCTGTATTTTGACATTGACAGTTCAATCCTTGATCCTGAAAGTGCATCACATATACCCGTTTGCACAGCACAGGGAGATGCTTGTGTGACTGTGCTATCAGTGCCCCTGGGAAGATCATAAAGAGTAAATCACTGAGAGACTGAATTAATGACATAAGAACAAAGGTTATGTTTGAACCTGAGATCTAGAAGTAATGTAGCTTGTGTCTAAAAAAGTGTACACAGAAAATGATGGCTTCAGCTCAACGCATCCTTACATCAGATACTTCTTGGGTTTTAATTAAGTATGTATGATTCTTTGCATGACAAAGATCTTTTCTGTCCTTGAGGATATTTAGGATAGTTTGATCTAAGACAAGCAGAGTGGATTATGGTGGTCTACAATCTTGCTGTAAAATGAACAAAGACAAGTTGCAAGCCACTATTACTTGCTTTACCTGAGGAGAAACTGGCTTAATGGAAAATGTGCTTCAGTTGGGAGAAAGCATAAAAATACAAGCATGGAATAAATGTATAGGTTACTAATATTTGGGTTCTTTGTAGAGCTCTGTTAACAACTTTCAATAGTGCCCACCCTGCACATGTGAAGTCTTTAGTGTTTGGGATGAACTTGTGCAAAAAGGCTTCACTTTCTTTCTTTTAGATAGCACAGATAGCACTGAACAGCTCTTTCTCATCTCTAAAGATGTTTGCAGTTGAAGGTTTACAAAATTCCATGAAGCCTGAGGGGTTTTTTTTGTTGTTGAACTTGTGGAACCACTAGGTTACATGTGCAAAGGTACAGCCAGATGTTTCCCAGTGCCAGGCAGAAATGAAGACAGCCCTACGAGTGACTCTGCAGAGGCACCCGCAGCAGTGTGCTTATGAGCGATGAACTTAGAGGGTTGGAGGTTTCCACCTGCATTCAGTGTTGCCTACTGTGCTGAAGTCTTACGGGTGTCTTATTGATTTGCTAGCCCCAGGATGGCACAGTTGACCAGAGATGACTTCACTCACCTCTGGTTTGGGGGGAGGATTAGAGTAGTGCCATTGTCTTTGGGGCCTTTCTGCAGAAGTCTGCAAGGCTGGTGTGCTTCACCTGCCCTATCTGTCCATTCAGAGGTCCTGTCAAGTGCACCTGCACCCTACATGTGATGTGAAGTGCATACCCACATGCTTTTTATGAACAGGGATCTTGATGGGGCCTTTGTACAGCTCCCCTTTAAGCAAAACATGAAGCAGTGGTAAGATCTGTGCTGCAGCACACTGCAGCTGTAGCCCCCTTCTATTTTGGAAGAAAGCATAAAAAAAAGAAAGGTAGTGATCAATTATCTGTTGGCAGGTCTTTGTGAGGCTTCGGCGGGGGACAGTATTCTGGGCACAAGTGCGCTTGGGCAACCACATTACTTTGGCCTAAATTTGTCCCTGTGGTTTCAGTCAGAATTGATATTGTTCACTCTGAAATTGCTGTGTGCTGCTGCTGATGTGCACAGCTGAGCAGCTGCTCCCTCTCAAGACAAAGGAGGCTGCACTTCAGGACGTGTTGAAGTGATTTCTGATTGTAAAGCATTTTGGGGTCCTTCAGACTAAAAGGCATTTTTGCCACTTCTGCAGCTACTGGTGTAAAGGGAACAGACAAAAAGTTCCCTCGAGCCGGTACAGATGAAACTTGACTTGAAATAGAACTTCAGTGGTTCTGGAAAGTTTCCATTCTTCTTTGTTTTAATCTGCAGACTGTAATGGCCGGGGTTTATACATAATTCTCTTTAGGGCATGCTCCTAGTGTAATTAGTGACAAAACCTGACTTTAATTAATGAGTAGTATAAGGCTTTAGGGATGGTCATGCAGCAAAACTTCTCAGCCTAATGAATTGATTTCCATTGCATTGGCTATAAATATAATATCTTTAATAATGAATTGGTTCATTGTAAGGATACCAGTAGACACTAGAAATGAACAGATGTTACTTTTTTCGCCTTAGAGGCAAGTATGAAGGGTTGTTTCCCCAGTAAGTTCTTTAATGATGTTGGCAGAATTTGTAATGAGCAATGTAGCAGTGTCTTGGACAGAGGTAAGGAGCGAGTGATTTATAGCCGTGACGCTTCCAGGTCCAGTTAAAGCAAAGGTCCTGCAAATGGAGCGCCTGGTCACTTGTCCTACAGAGGAAACAGCTGAAGGGTCCTAAAATATTCTTGCAGGCACCGTCTCTTTAATATTCCTGAAAATTATCCCTGCATACATAAGGGGTAGGTAAATGATGAAAAGGTCATCAAAAGCAGCAGCAATATTTAAAAAGCCCAATGACCAAAAGTAATTATTTGATGAGGAGGCTGGAGCTGGCCCTAAGCAGATAATTTCAACAATCCCATTGCCCTGTAGACTCCACTGCTCCACACTGGGAAAGGGATTTCTAAAATGCTACACTGCCATTGATGGCATTCCCTTTTGGGAATTGAACATCCATAATGCAGTGCCCGTTCTTTAGAGGTTGTGATTTTTCATTCTTTATTTTTCTTATTTTATAGACTAGGTTCCTTCTAATCACATTCAAAAGCCTGTAGGAGATGTCTCCATTTGCATCCAGACTTCTAGTTAAGAACAGAAGAGACCCCAAAACAATTGGATGGGAAAAATCAAAATTMCCATTTCAATTCTCATAAATATTCTGTGAGCAGCAGCCAAACCCTATTCATCATGGATTCTCTTCCAAATGAGCTATGTTTGAAAAGCTCAAACCTCGGGAAGTTTGGAGGACTGGAGCTTCCCATTCCTAACACAAAGATGACAGAAACTTTGTTTTACTTTTGCGTAGCTCAAGGAATGCTCCAGTTACAGATGAGGAAGGATTCATGCAAGTCACTCTTATTAACTTTGTTTTCCAGATTAGCTGCAAACCAAAGTTACTTTACATATGGGCTGACATATAGGTGTTTGCATATAAACTTACTTTTACAGGAATCAGCAACTAGTGCTGTGCTATCACACCGTAATACACCCATTGCCACAGCAGTCCAGTAATGCTCTGTTGATTTCTTCCTTCATTAGAAGTCTCAAAACAAATGCCCTTAGAATTGCATATCCATATTCCTGCCAACAAAATCCACATTTTCAGGCACAAATACTTGTTTCCTATGTGGAAAGGACTGATTCTCTGAACTGCAGAAAAATTCACAACCCCAGTGAATTCCATTGTATATGGTAAGTGACTAACATTTGTGAAAATCAGGCCACTCTCATTCAGATGTTTGAAAAATAACCTAAGTATCTAACATCTAAGCATGCTTGTTCCAAAATGCTGGTCATTAAAATGTCTCTTTGTAGGCATTTTAGAGAAAAAAATGTGGGTTTGATTTTTCAAACATGGCTTCCAGTTGAACCTATCTAAGCTGAGCCTGCAGTTCTGCCCCAGAAAGAAAACACACAAAGATTTAGCATGGGTAAAAAAATATGCCTTCGAATACGGAAGTCCAATTAAATTCCCTGGGTTCCAGTTGCTATTAGCAACTGAGAAGAATAAGGAAGAAAAATAGGTTGATTTTCATGTATTTGTTTAGATTTAGGGAAGAAAAAAAAGACATCCATCCAAGGCTCTACGTTTCTACTATCATTAAACACACAATAAATACATTCTCACAACATTAAATAATCACTTCAATAGGAACTAAGCCAACCAGCCAGCTACCTACAGGTAGTCCTGGGGGACAGATGAAGAAGTATAATAAGTACCTGTGAATACTCTGGAAAACAGTAAATCTCCACTTTCCGGTAGCATAGCACTCCTGCTTCTAGCCAACATGAAGGGCAAAATGCTCAGCCAATCTCCTAAACTCATTATGATACAAGATTGAATATTTCCTGCCCTGATTATTTTGTTAAGTGTTATTTTGTCACACTGTTAAGTGGCCAGTGTTATTTTGGGTGGCAAAGAGAACTTTCTGCTTTGGAAGGAAAAAGAGAGCCTGGCTGACTGTGCTAACAGCATCTGGCCGAAGGTGAGGGATGTGCGGACTAACTTAGTAGGTCACTGTGGAAGTAAGCCTGCATGCAGAAGCAAAGATCTTTAGTAGAGGTCTGCTTCAAGACACAAGAAGAGGATGTGTGCAAGTAATGGGTTGCATTTGTTATTCACTTTTTGCATATGTGAGTAGATTTTTAGGTATTATATGGCATGCTGAATGTATTCATAATACCATATATAATAATGCAAATGAAATATTTAGCTTACCCAAACATGCTAATGGCCCAAGGGTACAATATCACATATCTGGAACTAATGAGTGCTGAATGCTGCAGCAGGAAGATACAAACGCAGGTATGGCCCCAAGCAGATAATGTCAACAATCCTATTGCCCTGTAGACTCCGCTGCTCCACACTGGGAAAGGGAATTAGTGCTGAACGCTGCAGCAGGAAGATACAGGGATCAGGTTAGGAAAACTAAAGCCCTGATAGAATTAAATCTGACCAGGGACATCAAGGGCAACAAGAAAAGCTTCTATAGGTACGTCGGGGATAAAAGGAAGAGAGGCAAAATGTGGGCCCTCTCCGGAACGAAATGGGAGACCTGGTTACCCAGGATACGGAGAAGGCGGAGGTACTCAATGACTTTTTTGCCTGTCTTCACCGGCAAGTGCTCAAGCCTCACTGCCCAAGCCTCAGAAGGCAAAGGCAGGGACTGGGAGAATGAAGAGCCTCCCAGTGTAGGAGAAGATCAGGTCCTAGACCATCTAAGGCACCTGAAGGTGCACAAGTCCATGGGACCCAATGAGATCCATCCGCGGGTCCTGAAGGAACTGGAAGATGAAGTTGCTAAGCCACTATCCATCATATTTGAGAAGTCGTGGCAGTCCAGTGATGTTCCCACTGACTGGAAAAGGGGAAACATAACCCCCATTTTTAAAAAGGGGAAAAAGGAAGACCCGGGGAACTACAGACCAGTCAGTCTCACCTCTGTGCCTGGGAAGATCATGGAACAGATCCTCCTGGAAGCTATGCTAAGGCACATGGAGGACAGAGAGGTGGTTCAAGACAGCCAGCATGGCTTCACCAAGGGCAAGTCCTGCCTGACCAATCTAGTGGCCTTCTAGGATGGAGTGACTACATCAGTGGACATGGGAAGGGCTACGGATGTCAACCATCTGGATCTCTGTAAGGCCTTTGACACGGTCCCCCGCAACACCCTTCTCTCTAAACTGGAGAAATATGGATTTGATGGGTGGACTGTCCGGTGGGTGAGGAATTGGTTGGATGGTCGCATCCAGAGGGTAGTGGTCAATGGCTCAATGTCCAGATGGAGGTCGGTGATGAGTGGTGTCCCTCAGGGGTCCGTATTGGGACCGGTACTGTTTAATATCTTCATCAATGACATAGAGAGTGGGATCAAGTGCACCCTCAGCAAGTTTGCAGATGACGCCAAGCTGAGTGGTGCGGTCGACATGCCTGAGGGACGGGATGCCATCCAGAGGGACCTTGACAGGCTTGAGGACCCTGAGAACCTCATGAGGTTCAACGAGGCCAAGTGCAAGGTCCTGCACCTGGGTCGGGGCAACCCCCGGTATCAATACAGGCTAGGGGATGAAGGGATTGAGAGCAGCCCTTTGGAGAAGGACTTGGGGGTACTGGTGGATGAAAAGCTGGACATGAGCCGGCAACGTGCACTTGCAGCCCAGAAAGCCAACCGTATCCTTGGCTGCATCAAAAGAAGCGTAGCCAGCAGGTCGAGGGAGGTGATTCTGCCCCTCTGCTCTGGTGAGACCCCACCTGGAGTACTGCCTCCGGCTCTGGAGCCCTCAGTGCAAGTCAGACATGGACCTGTTGGAGCAGGTCCAGAGGAGGGCCACGAAAATGATCAGGGGATGGAATGCCTCTCCTGTGAAGAAAGGCTGAGAGGGTTGGTGTTGTTCAGCCTGGAGAAGAGAAGGCTCCAGGGAGACCTTATTGCAGCCTTTCAGTACTTAAAGGGGGCTTATAAGAAAGATGGGGACAGACTTTTTAGCAGGGCCTGTTGCGACAAGACAAGGGGGAATGGCTTTAAACTAAAAGAGGGTAGATTTAGACTAGATATAAGGAAGAAATTTTTGATGCTGAGGGTGGTGAAACCCTGGCACAGGTTGCCCAGGGAGGTGGTAGATGCCCCATGCCTGGAAACATTCAAGGTGAGGTTGGACGGGGCTCTGAGCAACTGATTCAGTTGAAGATGTCCCTGCCCACAGCAGGGGGTTGGACTAGATGATCTTTAAAGGTCCCTTCCAATCCAAACTATTCTATGATTCTACGGAATGCCATGCACAGTCAGCTACAGAACAGCACGCTGTGGGGGAAAACTACCTGACCACAGACGGTAATCAATAAATGTCCAAAGCACCAAGACTGATAATGTTCTGTGCAGCTGCAAAATATGTCCTCACATTCTTCAGTTGTGTCGCTACCAATTTAGGCACACTGAGATATGTAGTGTCAGGGAAAGGCACCCTCAGACTTCTGTGCAACAAAAACGCAAATGTAAAGATTTGCTTTTTCTTTCTGGTCACAGTATTTTGAAGTCAAAGATATTTATAAATAAAACTCTTAGTCTGGAAAGGAAATAGATTCAGCTATGAAATAATTATTACAGCTATAGTAAGAATTCTGAGCCTTATGAAAGAATTCTTAAAGGCTGTATATTAACAAAAGAAAAAAAAATCTTTTCATGTATTTCTCTCTGCTTTTGTAARTTCTATGAGAAACTGATAGGGTTTCATTATGGGAAGCAGTTTTTGGATGTTAATTCTCTGCTCATCTGTCTCCCCAAGCCCCTCAGACATTAATTAAACTTTTATAGTCATTCAGACTAACATCTAAACATTCCAACTCGGAGCGGCTTAAGTACAGCCTCAGGCTATATCTGGCCCAAATCCACCAGAATGGCTCCATGCCTAATCCTCTATTCCAGCTATTGACTGTTCTTGACCCCTTTTTCTTTTACTTTTATCATCTATTATCTTAAGGGGGCTTATTCTGCCCTGGTCCAATTTTGTCCACTGGCATAACAAATTCTTATTTTTTCTGTACCCCATGTTCCTGTGGCCAGCTAGTATTCTTCCCAGTAACACTTTCAGAGACTTGAAATATCTTGACAGTTTGACTTTATCAAAGTTACACAACGGGTGATGGTAGCTATTGGAGCTTGCGCTTCCAGATGGCATGGGATCAATAGATGGGATGTGACTCACAGCTAACTAGATATTTGGCCTTTGAAGCGCGGTGTTGCAGCTCCTTAGTAAGTGTTCCAAGCCTTATTGTTTTGAAGAGAACTGCATGCTGATATTCAGTGAGGGAGGGATGCAAACCATCAAAGCTGAAGAACGTTTGGGCTGAGGTTTGCCGTTTGAGTCCTAAGTTTGTCGCTATCTCCCACCACATTTTATAGTTCCAGCATCTAGATGCACTATGACTTATACAGATGTCTCAGCTCCCATTAGCGTCAGTGGAGTTTTAGAGAGTGATTCAGTGACTTTTGGGAAAGACAAACAGTTATTCAGATACCACTGACCATGGGAACTACGTCTCCACTGCATATATTTGGACCTTAGACAAGCAACAGCTACCTGGGTACACCTATATTGTAGACAGGTAAAATTAGGCCAGCTCTGTTGTACGCAGGTATAAAAATCTACCTACACACCACAGTTGCATGAAAAATAGTCTTTAATGGAGAATCGAGAAAATATTTTCCAGTACACGCAGGATCCCTCAACTATTTGGGTAATGTTTTCTAGACATATGGTTAGCCCTCATTTTTTTCCCGGTTGAACATTAGGGAGTTCTTCAGACTTAGTAACTCATTCACAAAAATATATAGCAACAAAATAATATTGCTCTCTGGGACAAAGCTCTGTAAGTAATTCAGGTTTGTGATAGAAAGCATACCGCTTCGTGTGAAAAGAAAACACCGTCTCTGACTGCCAGTGGCTTCCAACAGGAATAGGGAGAGGGCTACTGGTATCCAGGRAGTCAGTAGTCTGAGAACATTTCAGATTTTAGAGAATATTAATGAAAGGATTTTTCCATGCACGTTGCTTTATATTTGTCCAATTTTCTAAATCTTGTTTTTGTGTGTGGCAGAAACGTCCCTTGTTTAGATGTTCCTCTGTAAAAAAAAAAAACTCTGTTTTCCTTACTTGTCAAAGTGTTTCTTAAAGTGTAAAGTAATAGATGACAGTATCCATGATGCTAGATTTCTGAGGAGGAAATAAGCTCTTAGTAATATTTAGTAGTTAGCATTGGCAGTTAGTGTGGGCAGCTGTAGTACAAGGTCTGGCATCCCCGAATGGCAGGATGAGCCCAGGCCAGTGAGAGGGAAGCCAAAGGAAGAACGAGTCCCTGTGCCTGAAGGTCTACCTGCCTTAACTTCAACAAGGAGTACAAGTAAGATCTCACCCAGCATTGTAACAATTATGTTTAAAGAAATATTAATGATTGTAATGTTAAATCAAATTAAAGCAAAGTCTTAGGTATTTGGCAGTTATGGAGAATTCAGAATACTGATGAAAATTTGAAACCTGAATTCAAATGGCTCAGTTTGTCTCAGCCATTTTAAATCAGTTAACACGCCGACCAGTAGTTAACGAATACTTGGTACTCCATACCACAGGAGTGAAACTTTGTTATAGTTAACAGTGGTAGTTATGATTGCTCTTCCAGTGTGTAACTATGCAATCATTACACTTCATTAATCACATTCAATAAAGAGGTAGTGCTATTTACTAGTACTGGCTGGGAAACCTTAACAGCTCCACTCTTCAGAGATTATTTGTATCCCCAAAAGCACTATTACCCTTTTTACTCCAGGCTCTTACCAAAGCAGGAAACCTCAGGTTTAATGTTTTGTGGTTACATTACCAATTACTAGATGTGTCAAGCAAACTCTCCAGTATTTTTTAGTACCCAATATTGCAAACTGTTTATACATAAAGCTAATAGTTATGATTATGTTTATTGCTCATTCTACATTCAGCAAAACTTACAGAAATGAGGAGAGAATGACTTTGCGTGAAACCTACTGGCCAAAAGCTACAGGCAGCTCTATTTAAAAAGCTTGTTGCCGAATCCTATTTTCTAATCAAGAACAGGATGTTAAAGTTGCACAGTAAATGTACTGAAGCCTAAAGAACTGATTATTTAGATCAGTCTTCTGTTTAGAAGGGAAGGGAAGTCAAATGGTATGTATCTACAAAATGCAATTTTTATGAGGGTTGAGCATTAATCCTGGATCCTGCTACTTTGCAGTTTTGGTATATTAAAAAAGCTGTTAGATAAGTCTGGCAGTTGCCAAAGCAAATTAATTAAGAAAGAAAACTATAATATTTTACTTGTTTCTGGTAAAATAGCATGAAGTTATAAAGTGAACGCTGAAAGAATTTCCCCTCCCCCCTAATCCTCATTCATTTTCGTGAAGATTAATGATGAAAGATCTAACCTCATTAGGTGCCAAAAGAAATGGCATATATGTTAACATCCCTCCAGGAGCCGTGGCTATGACTCCAGGAAATTAATTTATAATTCATTCTAATATGGTTAAGACTTCTTAGTGTTTCTTCCTGGATGTTACAAGACAGGGTCTAAATATCAGAACTTGCAAAAACTATACAATAAATAAGATCAAGCTGTTCCTTGCACCAGAGAACTAGTATAGAAACCAGTTTTTTTTCTCTGCTTTCTTCTGTCATCTTCATCTTGCTTAAAATACACAGTAAGAGCTCTGCCAATTGGGATGTAAAATGACTTCTTGATTGTAGCATATAATTAAAACTTCCCTTTCTGCTTTTTTCCCACATCAGTTTATAAAGGATCTACTTGAATTTGAGGCAAAAAAAGACATCTGGCTTCATGGCTTTGTGTGGGCTGAAGCTAGTTGTATTCCTTTTTTTAATATATATTTGTACTGAGTCAAGCCTAAAATAATGAACACTCCTTACCCACTAGAATATATTCCTTCATGCTGAGAGGTGAAATAAACTCTGCCACAATCACTGAAAATATGCCAGAACCGTTATTGCACACTGTGCTACTTTGGCCCATTACCGAAAAGATTATAGTCCGACACAAAAAAACAGCTCTTCAATATGAAAAAATTGAACCACCCTAAACCCTTTTCTTCCAGGTCCTGCTTGTGGCTTTAATTAAAAAAATAGAACAGGTTAAGACGACAACTGCTACTACAGCATGTTGTATGAGAGAGAGAGTTTGTAATAAAACCCTGCCTATTTTTCTAGAGCATGCCAGAACTATAGGTTTTAAAGTGCTGAAAACATTTTTGCTGGGTCAACATCATCACAGCCATGCATTTATACAGTGTCCTTGCTAAGAGTCACAAGGGTGCTTTACAATGAAACTCATTAAAAATGATCAGTATTTAAGAACTGTTAAAAGGAGCAGCAAACATATTTCTTTGATGTAGTTTTAAATGCTGGAAGAGACCGGGCAGTTTTAAAACAATGGTGGAAAGTTTAAAAATCAAATGGTATAATTAGAAAAATGCATGAGTTCTTAATGTCTTAAGGTCATAAGGAGCGCAAACAAAGCAGCTATCTGATTCTGCTGGCAAAAGAAAGCCATACAACATGGACGGTGAGAGCTGGAATACAGCTGTCCTTGCAGCACCAGTGAACGAGCGGGCGGCAGGGATGGAGGGGACTCCCTCGCCTGGCATTACGCTGCACCAGTAATGGAGCAGCTCCTTGTGCTCAGCGGTCACGCAGCACGTGGATTATTTGAGAGGGATCTGGTTTATTCTAAATCCATTTCTCAGAGTAAAATAAAAGGAAACGAGAAGGTTTTACAGTCTGTTTCAAAGATGGTTGTGCTTTAAGTCTGTCAAGCCTTGGTGAGCATCGGTCTGGACTGGGTGAATTTCGTTGCTTGGCAAAATCTGGATGTTTTGCCAAGCAATAAACTGGATCTTTCAACTGCCTTTCTCAACTGTTGGGATTGGGATTACAATCTCTCAAAATATCAAGGCTGGCTCCTCCGCCTTGACCGTGCTGTACCCACCTCCTCCACTGCCTCTGCGGCGCGGCAGCAATTTATCCCATGCAGGAGCTGTTGGGATTGAGACACCTCTGGGATTCACTCGCGAGTACCTTGTAGCTGTGAGAATAGGCTTTGACCTGCTTTTGAAAGAGAGAGAGAAGAGAGGTCTGTTGGGCAGCATCGTGTATGGCTCTGAAGAGGGAGGAACATGTCAAACCCCAAATGAGCTCTGAAAATGGCCAGGATGGGGCCCATTCAGCACTCCAGTACATGGCAGCTGGCAGTGGTCCCTGAGGGACCATACATCCCAGAGCAAGCTCAGGAGCTCCCCTGACACCCCACCGGTGCCGCAGCTGTAGCAGGGGAGAGGTTTAGGAGCCGACTGTAACAAACCCATACACACCCCAGTAGCTCCCTTTGCCCTAGGGGAAATCACTTTTTTTAGAGAAAGGGTAAAATTTCTGTTCCTTTACCAACTTTTTACTCATGTAGAGTTGTCAGTAACAGCAGTGTCACTAATTGCTAAATAAGCACATGTAAAACAGCCAGATGAATGCTCTCTTAAACTGGAGTGCTTGCAACAGCTACACGGTGTTGCCAGGCAGCTGCCTGGTGCCAGGCCATGCAAGGACATCGATCTCTAACGAGCAAAGTGTTTTCACTTCTACCCTGTGCTTTTTGTTCACTGGAAATACCAAACGGTAACCAAATACCAAAACTTTGCCCCTTCAGTGGCAGAGCTCCCCCAGCCTGGTGACATGCAGAGCTCGAGCCGCATCCGCAACTCCAGCCCCACGGGATCAGGCTTTCCTTACTGTTGCAAAATGAAACCATGGTTAAAAGAAAAATTACTGTTTTCCATGTGGAGAGGCAAGGAATAAATGATGAAGAGGGAAAAAAAAAGATTACTTTCTTCCCAAGCAGTAAGGTAAAATAAATGACAGCAGATGAATCTCCTTAGAGTAGCGCCGCTCGGAAGTGATTGCAGCTAGACTTCCCTGCTGTGGCATGCCATGCCGTGCCATGCTGTGCAGTGCCGTGCTGTCCCATGCCATTCCTCTGTCGGCCAAACAGCGAGCGGGCTGCAGCATGTGTTTCTGGGCCACGTGGCCACATTTCCCTTGCACAGAGAGGGGACAGGGCTTGGGCATGCTTGGGACATTCCAAGATGTGGAGTCAGGAGATGGCTAGAGCATTTTGTAGGAGAGTCTCCCTCACTGGCAGCACAAATATAGCAAATTAACCCCAATGAATTGCACGCACACAGCTTAAAAAAATCTGGGACTGGAGTAACAATAAACACACCAGTCTCTATTTCAACCTGCGCGAGGAGAGCAATATAAGCTATCCTGAATGATCGTAATTTTAAGCACCTCTTGAATTTTTTAAAACTCCTCTGGCTCCTATCTTGAAGGAGAATGTTAAGCGGAGAGCTTTTCTGAGCTCTGTATAGATTGCCACATACAGTAAACCTTTAAACAACTGAGTGTCTCAAGCACATGGAATCACTATATTTTGCAGAGGCTTGGGCCTTTACCAAATGTATTCCTCCGTCAGGTGGGGGGGCATAAAAAGCTTCATAAAAGCTAACACACTTTCAAAAAAGATTTGAAGCGACAGCTTTTTGCATGCCCATTATCCAACAGGTCTGACCGCTCTCTCCCGTGGTGAGACTGACAGACTGTGTGCGGCAGGGAGGAGAACGAGCAGGGAAAGCCCACGAGAGCTTTATTACCAGTTCCATTCTATGTATACATACCTGGCTTTCCTCTGCAAACAAGGGATGATTTCCTTTTAATCTATCACTGCGTTTTCAAAGGGTTTCTTTTTTCCTTGAAATATGACTGCAAAAAATGTCAAGTTTCGCTGAACAAATTCACTCCCTGTGTGGATCCAGTCACATCTGCTAACCACAGTGATGAAGCATTAGCTAGTTCTCAGCTGAAATGTTCTGGCCTTCATCCAAAATATTTTGGTTTTCAGCCTAAAAACAATAATGTTCAGTTCTAGTATGTAGTTTTTAAACAAAAAGAAGATAATTCCCCCCCCCCTTTTTTTTTTTGGTAACGAAAGCAAACACTTTTGGCCCTCCATTTTTGTTCAGTAACAAATATGATTTTTTGTCAAAAGGTGGTTTCTGTAGAAAATTTTACCAAGCTTATCACGTACCAGCTCCACTTACAGCCAGCGGAGCAGTGCAAGCTATTAAAGCTATTAAAAGGAAAATTTTTTTGGCTGTTGTGAATTTTGTTGTTAGTTACTACTGCGTGTAAGTAGTCTTTAGCTGAATAGCATGAGGGATGGGAAGAAGCGTTAGAGGCTGAGGGGGAGAGTTGGCACGTATCACAAGGAAGAGCTTTAATAGGGGATTGCCATCTTGGGCACCAGGATGATCTTGTGAGGAGGCAGCATTTGTATCGCAGAAGCTGTTGTGTGGCTCCCTACTTATCTAGCAGAAATTAAGGCCTAGAAGGAATGGGAAAAGTGATGTCCAACAGCTAGTGCCTGTTTATTGCCTACCTGTCTGGCTGCCTGTCTTTTAGGGTGTTACTGTCAACAATCAGTTGTCTCTGCACATTCATCCTGTCTTGAGTAGCAATGTTTTCCTGTAGGAATGATAAGGAGCCTTGAATGTTTCCCATAAAATTCACAATTTCTACCTTGGCATTTCAATATGCCTAAGAAGATTTTTGTCATCAACTCTGATGAGCATAAGTTGGAGTGTTAACATTTCCCTTGGACACAGACACATCTCCTCCTAATCATCACACTGCTTGTGGAGCGTGCAGCAAGCAGGAGAGTTCTTCACATGACAACAGATCTTGGCACTGATGCCTGAAGGAAGATTTATATCTCTTCACAAGACCTCTTAACAGCCTGCAGATCTGGAGAAGAGGAACAGAAGAGATAGCATCTTTTGAGGAGAAAGAAATACCGTCCTTCTCTGTGGAAGAATGATCTCACGAACAACAGCCAACATAGCATGTTCTGCTTCCAGTCCATATCTTATCAGCTTGGCAGATTGCAGATTGCCCGCAGACATCCTGTCTGGACACACCAGGGAACATGGTAATCGTCTTATTGCATTCAAGCATGCAGCATCCTGAAGTATGTGTCTCTGACCATGCTGGAGGTCAGGCATAGAGGCTTGCTGGCTGAACAGCAGGTAAGCTGAACAGCCCTACGACTGCCATATATGCACAGTATGGATGTCTCCCTTATTGCAGATTAGGACATCCTGCATTCTTGCACTGAATCTTGGGAGGGCTAGCAGGTATATCTGCTACTTATTGAAGGCAGAGAAGTAAAACTCAGTGTTCTGGTTTTGGCTGGGATAGAGTTAATTTTCTTCCTAGTAGGTGGTATAGTGCTGTGGTTTGGATTTAGGATGAGAATAATGTTGATAACACACTGATGTTTTAGTTGTTGCTAAGTAGTGCTTACACTAGTCAAGGACTTTCAGCTTCCCATGATCTCCCAGAGAGGAGGTGCACAAGAAACTGGGAGGGAGCACAGCCAGGACAGCTGACCCAAACTGGCCAAAGGGGTATTCCATACCATATGGTGTCATGCTCAGTATATAAACTGGTGGGAGTTGGCTGGGGGGCAGCGATCGCTGCTTGGGGACTGGCTGGGCATTGGTCAGCGGATGGTGAGCAATTGCATTGTGCATCACTTGTTTTGTATTTTTTTTATCATTATTATTATTATTATTATTATTATTATTTTCTCTTCCTTTGCTGTCCTGTTAAACTGTCTTTATCTCAACCCACGGGTTTTACTTTTTTTTTCCTGATTCTCTCCTCCATCTGACCGGGGAGGCGGGGGAGGGTGAGCAACTGGCTGTGTGGTACTTAGTTGATGACTGGGATTAAACCACGACACTCAGATACAATGACACCAAAAATACAGAGAGGATATCAGCAAGAGAAAATTGATGTTAAGAAATAAGCAATACAGAAAAACAAAGTGCTGCCTTGCAAAGGAGAGGGAACTGTGGTTAGGCAAAGAAGATAGGTAGGGTATGTACAAGTTAATTTAGAGATATACTATATTGGACCCTACTTCCCTGCCACAGCAGTTCTGCAACAAGTAGCAGTTCAAGGAGGAGGAGAGTTCAGACACACTCTTTTTCAGCTGCTGCCATGACGAGGGCTCATGGCATTAGCACCCTGCCTCAGGGAGAAATCTGGATCATGACAGTGCAGGGGAGACACAGAGCTGGCTTTTGGGTACACTTCCTTTCTGAATCCTCTTTGGAAAGCTAAGGAGAGGTAGATTGGAATATCCAAAAAAATGTTTCTAATACCGTTTAACAATTTGAAGTTTTAAGATTGCTGATGATGTGGACATAAAGTTTTATAAGCAATTCTCTGACAGTTTTTTAAGCAATTCTGTGTCATTGGAATAATACACTAGTAATTTATATAGTTTGCCCTATAGAATTCCACCGAATGATTTGTACAATTGTCATTATGAAACTTGAGAACATTTTCATTCTCCTATCTAACATTTATTTCACACCATAAAAGTAGCTTATGTTCCTCTGATGTGTTTTGCATACTAGAGACATCATATTGCACGTGGATACTTTCTTAAAAACATGAATGTAGCTCTAACTTCTGAAGTATTCTCAGCTCTGGGATTCAAGCTTCTGCCAAATTTCTAGCCATCTAGCAGTTTTGGTTGGTTGTCTTTGCAACCAAATGGGACCATAGATTCATCATTGGCATCTGTAGGAGCATGGTCAGTCAGACCTTGGATTAACATAGAACAGAATGCTCATTTGTAAACTGATGCGGACTGACTTTGATTTGACTTTGGATCAGACCTCTGTGGAAAAATATATTCAGCAAGTGAAAGAAATTCAACATTATAGTAAAGTCATTTGCTCACCAGCTGTTAAAAATAAATAGCTATACAAATGATGTGCCATAAACTAAGACTACTGTTATGCATAAAAATGTGTCTCTTTCTTTGACGATTGCTCTTTGTTTCATGATAAGGTGGTGAATGTGCATGTCCTTAGGAAAGCTTTATCATTGTCGATGACATTCGTTAATTATGCTTTTATGCGACACTAGTGCCACCCAAAATACTTTCAGGTCTTCAGTAAAGGGTAACTGTCATTATTCTTTCTGTATCAGAAACAGTGTGGCCAGCAGGAGTAGGGAGGTGATCGTGCCCCTGTACTCGGCACTGGTGAGGCTGCACCTCGAATACTGTGTTCAGTTTTGGGCCCCTCACTACAAGAAGGACATTGAGGTGCTGGAGCGTGTCCAGAGGAGGGCAACGAAGCTGGTGAAGGGCCTAGAGCACAAGTCTTATGAGGAGCGGCTGAGGGAACTGGGACTGTTTAGTCTGGAGAAAAGGAGGCTCAGGGGAGACCTTATCGCTCTCTACAACTACCTGAAAGGAGGTTGCAGCGAGGTGGGTGTTGGTCTCTTCTGCCAAGTAACAAGCAATAGGACGAGAGGAAATGGCCTCAAGTTGCGCCAGGGGAGGTTTAGATTGGACATTAGGAAAAATGTCTTTACTGAAAGAGTGGTTAAACATTGGAACAGGCTGCCCAGGGAAGTGGTGGAGTCCCCATCCCTGGCAGTATTTAAAAGACGTGTAGATGAGGCGCTTGGGGACATGGTTTAGTGGGCATGGTGGTGTTGGGTCGACGGTTGGACTTGATGATCTTAGAGGTCTTTTCCAACCTTAATGGTTCTATGATTCTATGATTCTAATACTTCTCCCAACTAGAACAAGAGACATGTAGTTGTATGCAGCACTCCCACCATCTCCCAGGGAAACAAAGAAGTTTATCACTGAGGCAGCATTCACATTCCATCCAAAGCACACATAACTTAATAGAAAATGTGAAATAAGCTGAATGACATGTAAGTGAAAAGTTGCATTGTTTTGTCTTGATATGGAGAATTTTAAGTAAGATAAAAATAATGGTGCTGACCACTTACTTGGTGTCTTTTGATGAAATTCCTTGAAAGAAATCTTTATATATTTTACCTTTGTGAGATATGGCAGGTGAGTATGTGTTTCCATTTTATGGAGAAACAAAATGAAACACACCAAAACACAACGAATTTGGGAGTTATCCAGCTCTGCACTGAAGCACTTGCACAGAGCTGTGACTGGAAGGCAAGACTCCCTTTGCTCCCTTTGCTCCCTAGTGCTCGGTAAGCACTATTCTCCTCCATCTCACCCAGTTTCCAATAAGAAGTTGTTCAGTAAAGTGACTTACACAGCCTTCTGTTTGAATTATTTGACAGTCATCTTTGATATTTAAGGTGTGATACATAACTCTTCATGATTTTTATTCGTATGCAAAATACAAAGTAGCACAGCTGAAAAAGATAAATTTTAAAAATAAGAACATCCCACTTCGCAATATTCAAGCACATATTGATTTTTTTCCTTAAATCTTTGACTGCAAAAACTTTTCTATGTCAAGAGCTGAAGGAAGATAGAAGAGGAGGCATTCATCACTGAGCTTTATATACAGACCTAAATTTCAGCAAGACCTTTGATAAATGCCACTTGATTGCAGGTTTCTGCCTACCTTACTGTATGTGCTGGGAGAAATGCAGTGTAACAAATTAAATAGGAAGATGAACAACTTAGTGAATGGGAAGCATCCGTCCGAGAAGCTGTGTCATACTGAATAGAAATGTTAAGTGGAATCCCACAGACTGTTGGTCAGCGCTTGTACCTCTGAGGCACGCAATAGATATGAGTGATCCCAGGGAAGGCATGAACTGTGAACTGGTTCATCCTGCGAACAGCATAGAAACGAGAAAACTAATGAGSTTCAGGTGAAATGTGAAGGGATTTCAATCAGATGTATAACTGGTTTGACATAAGACTACTGTAATTTCACTCTGACAGATTGGAAGCAATAAAAAATTACTAGTGCAATATAAAAGGAGTTCAAACAGAAAGCAGAGCGGTGTGTGAAAAACCTGGCAATAGAGTACGTAGCATTTATACTTGGGAAAAAAATAAACTCGGATTTCTTCTCTCTCCTGTTCAAAGCACTAGTTATTTGTGAAGCCAAAACAGAGAATCTTGGCTTCACAGGCGTTCGAGCTGATGCCAGGCTGTAATGATCTATGCTTACTGTATGTACACACAGCATTAAGAGAAGGCAATGTTATTCAAATGAGCCTGTGGTTTACTAGATGAATTTAATTATTTCTGGTTTGTTTTTGCCCCTAGGGGCTAGTTTTTGATGGAAGAAATTCAATATTAGTACTTAGATGACTTGCAGTATACAAGCAACACCGCTGAGAGCGTACCAAAAGCGGTGTTCAATTATAGCTCAGTGAAGTCAGTAAGGACAATGAGGTTACATCTGTTATTCACAACCTTCAGTGGAGAAAACTAGGTTGCACATAAACTAAATATATAGGAAAAAAAAGAAGATGCTGAGATCAAGCATGGATACAATTTTGAGTGGAGACCCTACAGCCTCAGAGCAGTTTTCCCCACAGTAATTCACAATAATTTCTCACAATAATAAAGAGAGAAAGTTCACAATCTTAGCAAAGTCTGTAATTCCAAACTTCTCACATCTAAGGTGCCCACAGCCAGCTTTTTCAGTGGGAATGATTTTTGGAAGGAACCACTGCAAAAGTTTTGTAAAGGAGACTGCTTTCCTGCATCCCACATTAAAGCTCCTCAAATTGCTAACTGCTTTTGAAAATCAGCCCTATCAGCAGAAAGCAGAGGGAGATACTTTGTGGTTTAACAGAGTGATAGGCAGTGGTTCAAAGATAAGTAAATCCTTGTAGAGTCATGAATCCCAGGTTAAAAAAAGCTAAAACATTTTCATGTTTAGCGGAAGGAAAAAGCAGTATTTACGTAGACGAGGTCTGTCAAGTGAGCTCTACTTAGGCTAAAGAGCATTGAGGTCAGTGCTCACGCAGATTTACTGTAGTACATCTCTACTGGTACACACAGTTGTTAGTAATTAAAAAAAATTACATTTCAGCTGCTGCTTTGCCTGAATAGCTTCCCAGGCAAGCGCAGGAATAAGTGGGAGAAGGAGGTGTGTAGCAGAGGGCTTTTAGTGCTGGTGGGAGATGGCTTAGCTAATGTGTGTGCACTTGTGTGGTTACCTAAAATAGTAACCAACCCAGCTGACCTAATATGAAAATGTTCTACTGAAGGGTTGGAGCATTAGAGAGGAGAAATGTGCAAAAAAGGTCCCCTCCTTCCTCCACAGAAGGTGCTGCCACATACAGATGTGTGAGAGAAAATGCTGACGCTGTCTCTCGGTTGCTGTGGGATAGGAAAGAGATGGAGGACATAAAGTGAGAAATGCATCTCTTATCCTCCGCCATGTTTTGTTATAATGGAACACCTTCACATTTGGAGGACCCTTTGTGACTGAGGCACTGACCAAAAAGCCATGTGGAAGAAGCAGCACTGGCCAGTGAAGACCAGCTTGTGGCTAGTACATGTCCCCTGTGCCACCAGGTCACTGGGCAGCTGTGTGGCCTGATGGAGGAGTGCTTGCTGCTCTCTCAGTCACCTTGTAGATGGCACTGGGAATGGTCAGTGAGCCCACCACCCATACTTAGGATCAACTCCCTCATGAAAATGGGGTAGCATTTTCTGACATTGCCTTTATACTAAAAAAAAAATACATAAGAAGCAAAAATGGTATTAAAATGAAAGACATGAGAAATTGGCCACTCCATTAAAAGGCAGATACAGAGAAGTTAAATACTTGTCTAAGATATATTTTGCTGCTGATGATTTCTGTCTGACTTTGAAGTATTTTCTGGTAAGTAGATTGACCCGTCAAACGGACTGCCAAAATAYCCTACACAGCCTTCCAGCATGGGAAGCATCTCCGTCAACAAATCTATCCTGAAATTTGCCTTCCCTGGAGTTGAGACTGACTTGGCAGTTTCTCCTTCACCTTACTCAGTTTTTGGTTGCAAGTGAATTGGCCTATGGGCCTTTTCACGAACCCGTATAAGTAATTTAATCAGTGCAATTGTTCAACTCATCACYGCCTTTCCTCATGTTCATCTTTGTCTGATATGGTTTCCCTTTTGTTACTTGATGATGTTTTTGGAATCTCCCATCAAGCTGGGAGGACATCACTTATCTGGATATCTTAGTTGCCACAAACCCCATCATATTTACAAAATAGAAATATGCCTTTTCCTGGCAGACAGAAGGACAGTGCTGAGTTACATCACTCTGAATATCCATGAGTTTAAGAACATCATTTTTAATGCCATATAACTTCCACAGTAGTCATTATGCTGACGTCTGAACAAGAATGATGAATATGGCTCATTGGAAGTCCTTGATAGAAATTAGGTATAATCATAAATAAATAAGCTCTGGGTATTGCTATGTCTGGATCAGGTGATCTTTAATTATGCCTTGTTGGGTTACTGGAACTCCAAAGTATAGTTTCTATGTTTATCGCCTTTAGCCCGATTACCGTTTGTAAGAAGTGTTTGCAATTTGACTGGGTTGTTCATTAGCCATTTTCAAAAGAGGAATGTTGCTCGTCACCGCTGATGTAACATGATCGTGCTCGAGGCTCCGTGCACAGCAGTCAACAAAGTGTGAGCCTCTGTGACGGTCCTGCAGCACACGAGAACTGGACATTCGCCTCCTCAGTGACATGGCTCTGGATACACGTTTCAGATGCCACGGCAGCTCAGTCACTGGAAGGAGCTAGTAGCCACTGAAAAGGACAGACAGTGACTGGCCCCAGCTTTATTTTGAACAGACTTGCCTTGTCAGTCATTGGAAAACCATCTGTGAGCTGCTTAACCTTGATCATAATCTGTTTCTCCCGGTTGCTGAGGCAACTTTGTGCCAAAATGTGTTGGGGTGGATATAAATCTTCTGGTGGGACGTGACTTCTTGGGTCACAGTCCCAGCTCGCTTACAGTAGGGTGTCAGTTTCTGTTTGTTCAAGGCAGGAAGGAATGTGTCTAAGTTAATTATTACTTGGGATTTCTGTACATCTAAGTCTCTAAAACAGAAAAACATTGTTAAACCCTTCCGGCAGCACCGAGGCTTCTCTCATTTTCCTTTACGTATCCCAGATTGATTCTGCCATGCATATTCACAACGAGTTGTAACTAATTCTGCACATGGAATTATGTCACAGGATTTTATTTGGCAGGTGCAAGGTTGGAATAATGCAATTTAAATTTTTCTCCTGATTTTACATTTCCCAGTAACTAATGAACTTGTAGAGCAGTAACACTTGTTGCAACTCTGTAGTGCACCTGAAAATCAGTTTGTTTGCTTGTTTTACTGATCTGTTTACTGGTTTTAAGATGATAAATAGTAGCATATGAAGAATTTTCATAAGGGTGTCAAATGCTTTATATAGCTTTGTTGATACAACTTGAGTGCAGAAAAAATACTTGATTTAATGCAAACATCAATAAATACAAAAGTCAAACATAAGCTGAATGTGAAACAAATGCACTGCAATTCCAAATGAATCACAGATATGAGATTAGCTCCATTACTGCTCTCCTCCAGCTCTGCCCCCTCTTTTCAGTGAGCTGCCCACAACCCCAGCACTGCCAGTCTGCCCACAGTTATTCATCCCTGCCTTTTTTACATCTCAGTTCCTTTCACTAACAGCCAGGGCTGGAAATGAGTTTGGAAGGAGAGGAGGAGCCCACTTTGCAAATGAGAACACTCTATGAAAAGTTTTAACAGGGGTTGTAAATATGATGATAAGTAATGGGAAGAGGACTCTTGCCGAACACAGTCAACATCATGGTCTACATGAAATATCAGATTATGCCCAAACTCAGTGTGGGGGTCTTAATGTGTTGGGGTTTGGGGGGAGGGGGGTGTTGGGCTTTTTTTAAAAATTGTATTCTCTTATCCTATTGCCAGAGCATGTTTTTCACACAATTGCTGGTAAGACTATACTTTCTGACATGTGAAAGGTTTTCTTCAAAAAACTTCTTTCCAAACCTCTGAAAGGCCAGGTTCAGTCACACTGGCAGGCACAATTTTATGGAATGCTGCATCAGGACAGCAAGTTTTGGTACTGGCAGCTCAGTAGACCTCAGCGTAATGCCAAAGACCAGTTTACATCTTGCTTTCATGCAATTTTAATGCAGAGCCTCAGGGGAGGCTCTGAGACACAGAGCTTCACTTGAAGTATAAAGTTCAGAGTTTCTCCTCCAGCTCCGGCTCTTCTTTATTGTACACAAAGTATTGCCGTCTGCAGGACCACACACTGAATAGCTCAGATAGATAGATAGAAAATGGTAAAGACACCACTTTGGGGTCCACCTGATTCAGTGCAGACATCTGACTCCTAGCTTGTCACTGTGGGTTCCTTTTGTAGTCATGGAGAGAAATGGACAATTCTAGGCATTATTCATCTTATCTGTAAAGCAGCTGCCTGAATTAGGTCAGATGAATCACATCCTAGAAGCCGCTGTGGAAGCAAGTGGTGGGTGACTAGCATAGACAGCCAACTGCACCATAGACGTCTGACATTAGCTGAGATGAGTCCTGTTCATGAGGGTTGTTGCCAAGATCAAATGAAGCTATAGATCAAGAGCATGTCTAGGTTAGCTATTGTGTAGAAAAATCCACCCCTTTCTTAACCTTAAACGGGGTTCTCGATATTTCTATTTTTTCCAAACTGAATTTGCCTATCATCATGCTACTTAGTAATTGCCCTATGGTATTGTCACCRTACGTGACCTACTGATTACTGAAATAATAGAAACTTCTATGTATTGAAATGCCATCAGACCTGAGTCACTGACATGACATGCAAAGTTCTCATTTTTTAATAATTCCTATAAAGCAGTAGTTAATCATCTTTCTAGCAGCGTAGTCAATTTGGCAACTTATCAGCAATATTCGATGTATTCATTTATTTAGTAAGCGTGCCTTCAGCTTTACAAAATAGTATTGACACCTTATCCTTAGAAACCATGTTGCAACCAGTGGAGTGAAACTGATACAGAGTGAAAATAAGGGCTTGGCGCCGCTGTAACGTAACCAGCCATAGGAACTGTGATGAGGCTTCACCTTGCTTCAGTTTAGATGGCTATCCCTACTCTTATGGTGGGGTTCATTGGACCCAAACATATCTCTATGAAGCTAAGGTGCATTACATCCTATAGGTGCCTTATTCTGCTCTTTGATGATTTCACAGCCTTGGGGGGGGTGTTAAAAATCTGCACTTGGTAAGATGGGTCCCATTCTTCCAGTTTAAATGGAAACATGTTGGACATGACAGTCAGGGAGGAATTCATTTTGTTGTGAGTTCTAGGAACACCGTTATTGTGGGTTTAGTTGATTTTTGTTCTTTTTTTTTTGAAATAGCATGGCATCTTTTCCAAGGTTAAAGTTATAGACATGTTCATCTCGACAAAGTCAATCGTATTAAAAACAAATCCTGTACTGGAATTACCAGTTACATAACCTAGGGAACCCTTTATTAAGGACCAGTTGTCGTAACTTCTAGTGTATATAAATCATCGTTGCTCTACTGGTTTCAACGTGTGTGCATCAATTCATGCCAGATGAGCATCTGGCCCCAAATGTTCAGTACCTGCTTCTTGAGATGCTATTAAGAGTGTAGTGAGAGGAAAGGATTATGTTAAATGCTGGTTTATTTCTGCATTGGTTCATTCAAAGGAGATGCACTGAGAAAAACAATTAAATTAACATATGTCCCTTTTTTTTTTTTTTTCTCCCTAGTTCTTTCAGTGTTCATCTTGCTGGGATTTTAGAACAGGGAAGTCCAGAATGGGGAAACTGCTCGTGTTGGAGGTTGGCTTCTGGGACCTATCTCATTTTGTATCATGTTATTTCTAAAAGGATCTACTGAAGTCCTTCAGAGTAATGAGTTTGAACTCAGTGTCTAATGGTACATTAATAACTTCAGCAGCATGCCTTACATAGCATGGAGGAATAGCAAGGCTGCTCTGTAGAATAGTAGAGAATCTGAAACATGAATAAGGAAAAGATCCAGTTAAAACACATGCAATGGGGAGAAAACATGAGAGTGTGAGTAAGCGATCAGATTATCTAGTTTAATTGCACATGTGAGGAAACCATAGGGGGTAACTACCTTCATCATCCCTCAAACTACTCCACAAATATTGTCTGATTAATCTTTTTGATATGTAAGCTTATGGAGATGTGAAAACTAACACAGCCTAAATAGCTGCTCTAAAGCCTGTTGAATTAGTGGGAAATCGCCAAAAAGCACTCGCTGAGTTTGAGATGAAAACTTGTATTTTCAAAAATGGCTGCTGATTACAGAAGTCCAATTAGTGATAGCTTGTACCTGAGCTTTAGAGAAAATTATCGTCTGTAGCTAACTCTTCAGGATGATGCTCACTTTGAAAATACAGCCCTGCATGTCTCAGGCTAAATACTGAATATCGGTAGCTGTGTTTGAAGAGTGGTCTCTCCAAGGTCTGTTAGCAATTTGCCCATTGCCAGAAATCAAATTAGTTTCAGCACTAGGATCTGAATTCAGAAATGATGCCCAATCCCATATTTATACCATACTGCACCTGGAGTTTTTCACTACCCTGGAGTTTTTTTACTCTCAGATCATGTATTCAAACCAACCTTGCGAAAACAGCAATTACACTTGTGATAGGTCTGCTTAGCCTGAGTCAAAGCTTACCTTAGGAAAAAATCCTGTCTGCTCTTTGCACAAGTGGAGATGTTCACCTCTCTTGTGATCCCAAGAGAAAGGCGAAAACATAAATTTGCAAATAGGCCAGAGTGTCCTGTTGGTGTGTAACAGGCCCTGCAGACACTGGCATTTCAGGAAGGCTGGTGCTGGGTTGTGCTCAGCCTCTGTCCTGAAAGTTAAGACTCTGGGCTCTCCATTGGCACTTTTTAATGGAAAGATTCAGAATGGTCTCCATTTCTTTTCTCCACTGTGTGAAAATATGAGTTGGGCAATACAATAAAAACCCAGCTTTGCCTTTGCAATGAGGTTCTGCAGCCCTGGCGTGGATTTTCCAGGTGTGCCCTCCATCCGCTGCAGCCACTGCGCTGCCTTCTCTCTTCTGATGTCTTGGTCTTCTTGGGGCCTGCAATGAAATGTCCTTGGCCTTGGTCATTAGAATTTAGCTGAAATGGTCTTTGCTGATCATTATCTTCAGCAATGATAGCAGTGTTTACGATCCAGCTGTCTGCACTTCTATTCTTGAGGAGTTTTTCCCCTTGTTGAGAGAGACCGTGCTTCTTTGTAGTTTGGTCCAGCCAAGGTGAGAGCTGCGGGAGAGCCGATGGGTCTAGCTTGTTAGAAATGGGGGTGCCATTTAACTAACTGCTTTCAGCACATCCATTTCCATGGTGGCTGCCTTTTATGCCCAAGACCCATATCACTGGTACCCAGCTCAATGACCAGATCTACCACTTTTCCCTCTCATTTTGCTTCTCTTCATCTACTTGGACACAGCGGTTCCAGTCACCCATCGCAGCCCTGGGGTAAGGGCTGGTGTGCTCTGCCACAGCTCCCCATGAGCCTGTCACCCCAGCCTCCCTGTACCGTCTGTCCTTCCTCCTTCCCTGAATGAAGCCGTGCTTGGTGCTGCGCTCCTGGAGTGGGGGCATCAGGGGGCTGGAGGGAGGAAGGAGAGGGAGTACTCCCTTTGACGTGCTCAGCTGTCATCAGATTTACTCAGCTGAAGGTTTTCTTCAAGCAGGATTGCTGGGGAATAATTTGTTATTCCTTCAGCAACTGTCTTACCACAGTTGTGTTTAAAGTGCAGTGCAGATTGGTAAGGAAAAGTTGTCTCTTTAAAGAAACTGTGTTTCTCACAGGTGTTTGTAAGATGCTTAAGTTCTGGAGGTGTAAGATCTTTAAAAAGACCTGCTTTTCAAAAACTAGAGGCATCCTCCTCTGAAAATCAGAGGTCTTCAGTTGGGCAGAGGAAAATTGAGGCACTGAAAATGATTATACTGTTGCTTTTGAACACCTCGTCGGGTTCAGTGGACTGTTTTTTACTGTTCATCCTGTGATATTCAGTTGACAGAGTCCTTCTCTTACTGTCACTTCTTTTTTGCATAAGTAGAAGAAAACTTTATTTCATTACAAGCCCCAAAGTCATATTCTATTATATGAATACTAATCCCAGCAAAGGCAAGGAAAACGAAGCACAACTCTGCCTGTCCCTCCTTACACCGGAAGACACTGACACATCATTAACATTAGGCTGAACTCACATGTCACACTTGCTGTATTTTACAACAGGCTGCACAAAAATGCTTTCTTATATTTGTTAAAGTTAATCTCAAGGCTTGTTTCAAGGTGAAGCTACACAACAGTTTTAAAAATTGACGTTAAATCATTACAGCCCAGACCATGGGACTGCAATTTTCACATTGATCCTCCCCTGTCAGCAACATCGACATGGACTGGCATGTGGGAGCGTCACTGCAGCAGAACCCCCCTGTGTCCCCGGCCGCTGGCCAGTGCCTCTGGTGGCTCTTAACCAACAGCAACGTTAGTGGTTTAATAGCCGATCTGACGTGGAGAGCTGAACCGGGTGAAGCCGAGCAAGACGTACAGAGGAGGGCTGTATGCATGTATGTATGTATGTAAAGCGTAGAGCAAGAGAAGAAGCATAGATTCGCTGACCAGGACAGCTGAGTCCCAGGAGCAGTTCTCTTTTTGCCAACTGCTTCCATCGACTTTAAATACAATGGACGTTTATGATAATCCATTGGGAATCTTTACCGTGATTCAGTGAGTAAGCTAATACATCTGTACTTCATATTTTAAGTTAATGGGAATATAAATATTTAAATATATGCATACTTTGCAAGGGCAATACGGTTTCAAATACTCACACTTCCGTGCCCTTAATGATAAGAGGTGTTTTGAAATGACTTAGTTAAACATTGAAAATAGTTTGACCTTTGAATTAAACTAATCTAAGTAGCATTTCAACAAATGGTAACACAGATATCCTAGATAATTTATTGAAAATGACATAGAACTGCAGTGAACTTCAGAAAGTGAAGAAAGGAATCGGGCATTTTCTTTCTCCAAAGAATGCTGACCCTCTGAGAAGTTTTAAGAATCCTTAGCTGTTTTAGCAAGCATGTATTTATTTCACAAATGCATTTGAAAGATCCTGAAAGTTATGAAGTTAATTTCCCATTACATGGTGTGGTATGTTTGTCTTTAAAGAATGAACTCATATCTTAGATAAATTAGTCAAGATTTCACTGTCTTGTATCTATGTTGGGTCACAGCATAGGAAATGTTTGTTTAAAGTGTGTCTCACCACATTTATTTGCCAAAAGAGGCTGTCCAAAACTTAGGATGGCTGGGAGTCGGTACGCCTGGATTCTGCTTCCAGTTCCACAAAAGACAACTCTTCAGCCAAATACAAATGTGCATTTGGCAATTTTTTTTGAGTCTGTGTTTTTTCGTCTCTAAAATGGGTGTAAAACTAGAACTTACTGAATAGCAGTGTGGAAGGAAACTTAAAACTTGCATAATCCAAATCTTCAAGAATTGTAAAGCTTTGAACACAGCTGGTTCCTTTCTACGTGAATAGAAGTGTCTTTTCCCGTGGAACTGGACTGCAGCTGAAACAATCTTCTCTGGGTCTTTCAGTAATGGGTTTTTTTTGTGAATTATTTAACTTTCTTTGCCTCTATTTAATCTTCCATAAATGAGACAAAATAAGATAAGCCCAAAGATATCTGTACGTTTTCATTAACCATATGATCATAAGATTTGTGTATCTTTTCCTTCTGCATTGTTTCCTTTTCACTACTCTTTGTCATTTTCATTTATCAAGGCAAGTTTTAAATCTATGCTAGAAATCCTTTTGAATAGGGACCTTGTCTTTGCAGGTGTCCAATGAAAAGGCTAGCGTATTCTGGAGCGCATTAAAATAAATGCCAGAATTCTGGATAGTTTCTTTATCAACCTGAAGTCCATCCTTCCTCCTCTCCTTGCACTCAAAGGCAGGTGGGCCACTGCTGGGGGGTCAGCTTGCCCCCTCATTCTGGATGCTGCAGGTGAATACAGGAACTGGGCAGACTGAAAAAAGAGAGACCAGAAAGAGAGACACAAAAAGGATAGCAAATACAGAACCATACTCATAAATATTTCCCTTTCCTCACCTTCCCCTCTCCAAAGACAAGAAAACAAAAACCAAGCCTGGAATAGACAATGCAGCTGGAATCCAAATCGGCACATTCCCAGGAGCAGGGGAGGGACGGGCGCTTCAGCTCCACACACACGGGGGACCTGCTTGGGGTAATGTTGTTGTCCTTGGTCGCCCAGAGGCTCCGGATATTTTGCCTTTGAGGCCTGTTGAGCTGCTATGTAAAGCAAGGCAACCACTGCCAGTTTAATGGGGCATAGCAACTGAACCCCTGCAGGAAGATTTTCCAAATAAATTGGTGGAAAGATAGGATCATCTTACTATATGTTCCTTCACATTTCAGTGGGGCTGAAGTGTGCTTGCAAATTCATATTTTTTCAGTAGGGTTAAGGGCACCCTAACCCCAAAGGCTGTGTACAATGGGTACGGTTATTAAAGTTCATATGCACTGGAGTTATGCTCAGCAGGCTTAGAACCACTCATTAAATGTTTTTTTTTCAAGTGTAATTCTTTGAGCACATTACATCAGAACAAAAGATGCTTGGAATGAGTGGGCAGTGCTTGTGCAGGCTCTACAATAGAGCCATGAGTAAGAGGGAGAGCTCTCTATTATGCACATTCCCCTTAAAACATGAAGAAAGCTGGCAAGTCCTGCACAAGCATAAGTAATACCGATGAGGAATTTGGAAGCTTAAAAAGAAAGGATATATTCAGACACAGTCATTACAGTCTCAGTTCTTTGATTATCTGGATGAGGAGTGCCAGGGATAAAAAAGGGATACACAGTGAATTAAATGAGGACTCTTGTATAGTCATCAAGCCCTTGTATTATCTGTTGGAGAACCAGGATTCGGTCATTAGAGAGGTAGGCTGAGCTTTTTCCAGAGAACCCAGCTATTCCCCTGGAAGTCAGCAATATTGCTCCCTAACTGCTTGTGAAAAACCTACCCACAAAGCTTGATTAGGGTATATATGCTATATGCTCCTTGATATAAATGGCTGAGTCTTGATCTCTGTGAAAACCATTTATCTCTACAAACAACTCTGCTTCGTTGTGTTCAGAAATGCAAAAAACCCAAACAAAAAAACCCCAAAGCAAGCAGTATATCTCATCATCTTCCTCGCAACAGTTGAGCAGTGAGGGTCATGCCTATGCGTCGGGATGTTTTTCTGATTCTGTTTCTGACATGCTCTTCTCTGAATGCCCATCAAGCTGACTGTGAAGTGAGCTTGCAGGAGTTTAAACAGAGGAGTCAGCTTTTTGGAAAACAGTGCTTGTGGTTTCTGTGATTTGGCAGCAATAAACATCTCCCCTATGCAGCCGCACAGTGCTGTCCCCAGAGCACCACTCCTGACTCATGAAGCATCATAAGAACAGGCGTCCCTCCACAGACATGCTTGGAAGATGACAATCTCTGGCAGTGACGGCCTGAGCTGAATACGCTTTAGGAGCCAGTTAGTATCAAAGTGTGACAGAAAAGGCTCATAATGTCAAAGGGCTTCAAAATCAGTGATTTGTACTGCTCATTTTTAAACTTTCAAATTACAGAAAGGCAGGTATTTCCTAATCTGAATCTCTTTGAGAGACTTAACTATGTAACAGAAAAGCAGGCTGTAGTCCTACCTTTTCCAATAAAGAAGGAAAAAAAAATAACTAGCAGTCATAGTGGTTCATCAAACTTAAGAGTCTTGTGTTTAACCCTGTACAGACAGTGTGAGCAGCGGATGATGCTTTTATTAACTCTACAGTCAGAATCTCTTCCCACACAAAGGATTTCCCTGGACCAAGACCACTCCTAAGAGATCCAAAGACGTGTTTGCATTAACAGTTTAGTTCAGATCGGGAGTGTACTTGGGAAGCAAATATCCTGTCCCCTTTACTGTCCTTGCATTCTCAGTGTGAAGTGGTCTTGGAGCACACTAACTGGATGCCCCTCTGCTGAAACCAGGAGATGGGGTCCAGTGGGGCACCTGCTATACACCAACCACAGGGCATTCTGTGTAGGGCACAAACGAGAGCTAGTCTGAAGTAAAATCCTTGAAATGTGTACAGRGTGGCCCTCAGCTCCTCTGCACCCGTTGTTTCGCTCTATAGATCCACTCCAATTACGCTGTGCTACTTGCTAATGCAGAGATGCCCTAGACTTCTAAAGGGGAYGGTCAAAATCAGGCTGGCATTGAGCCAGATCAGCTATTAGCTTGCCAGCCTTTGCAGTAGTTTGCATTGAGATTATGGAGAGGTGCCGAGCAGGAAATCTATGACTGCAGTGTGGGTGGCGTTTACAGCAGGTTTTAGCTTTAGGTTAGATGAGGGTTTCCAAAAGAGTGGTCTCAGTGACTTTTTTTGCTGCTAGATAAGGTGTGTTGTTTTCTCTTTTTTTTTTTTTTTACACTGTGCTCATCATTGTTATGTGGAAGGTTGTGTCGGGATAGAGCAAGTTCTAGACAATGCCAGCAAAAAATGGCGGTAAAAACCACTGTCACAAGCCATTCACTTTGAAACAAAGGCAAGGTAGAGCAAGCGTTACAAACACTCTGTCAGAGACATCATCTGGGTGATGTAACTGGATCTGTGACCTTCCTTAACTCACAGGGGATCTTTTCTGCTCAATAGGGCCCTGAAATAGCTGACTTCTGGCTAGATTTAAATAAGCCACTTGTAAATAATTTTGTCATGTGTACTGGGAGGGAAAAATTCTGGCTGCAATTGATTTTGTTCCTGTACTTTCACAGCATTTTGCCACAAGCCCTCAGTATTGACAGTCTTCCCAGACCTACAGTGAATTCACAGTGGCTGCCCTAAATGTCTCATGTCTGCTATTTTCTCTTTTCCCGCATGCTCATGTTGAATAGACATCAAAACCATTCCTGTCCCTGAAATATTTGCATGCTGTGGTAAAGTCTCTGAAAAGGCAAATGGAAAAGATTGTTCTGTGACCAACTCTGTAAAAGACACTTTACCGTTGGGTACAGTTGGGAACGAAAACCAGCTCACTGTTAATCTGAGTTATGCTATGTTTGTATATCTACTGGAAAGCTCATGTTGATTTTAAATGGTTGATTATTAAGATTATGGAATCTCTTGCTTCAGTCAGCAGTTCCAATCTAGCTAAGAGTACTGTAAGTGATCATGGTTATCATCTCACCTTAGACCATTGGCCTGTCTTTGTGGAAGGACGGGGTGACCTCAGACATAGGCCACTGAGCTCTTGTTGGATAGGAACACAATGGTAGTCTTTGAGCTAGTGACCTACAACTGAAAGCCAAATAAATCATTACAACAAGTGCTACTTCTCTCGAAAAAGGCCAAGGACTGATAGCCTTTGAAGAAGGCCACCTGGCGAGGTGTTCAGTGTTGGCCCTGCTTTGAGCAGGAGGTTGGATGAGAGACCTCCCAAAGTCCCTTCCACTCTGAGTGACTCTGTGATGATGTTGGCAGGACAGTGGAGAGGAAATATGCTAGAAGTAGCTTATGGAAAATAAGTTTATGTGCCTCTCAGAAGTCCTAGATGTGTCATTTAAATGTAAGCCAAATACTGGTTTATGATGTTGATGAAATCAAGAGAGCTGCAGGCAATTACAGTACAAGCATGAAAGATTGTATTAGTGAATCAGATACATAGTTAAATTGGCAATAACACATTTTGGCTCCTTCCTCTGTGATGTCCTTCCTTCCACCTTAATACCCAATACTTGACAGTGGTAGAGAATGTAGTGGCAACTTCAGTCTTGACAAAGTTGGTAAACAGAAAAGGCATTTTTTCTTCCCTATTGAGACTGCCCAGCTATTTGTTGGTCTTTCAAATTAGGAGACCCAACTGAAACACAGTTCTTCAGTGTTCCTGAGTGTTTAAACATGCTTAGTTGGCGCAGCTGCAGAGGAATATCCTCAGATTGTTCAGTTTCAGTTTGCAATAAAATCTCCGTATCAAAGCTTGCCCAAAACAAGCTAGCTCAGGCTTGCGAGGGTCTGGATGTGGCAGAGCGGAGCTTAGTGTGGGCTGAGACATCCTGGTCTTCAGCATGACAAACGAGAGCTCACTCAGAGCAAGCGAGGGTAACTCTCCTCTGCAATCCACCATGTAAACATATTCTTGCTCCCCTTCAAGTCAATAGCATGTAGGCATCTTTTTTTAAAGAGTTGTCTGGCACCTACCTGCATCATGAGTCACCTTTGATAATGTGCCTCTTTGAGCCCAGTTTTCGGAGGTATTGATTGCTGGTGCTTCCACTGACAGTGAGTCTGGAGTGGAGGGCTCTTATCTGCAGCTCTGCAAATCGAGCATCAGAAGTTTCTAGTGTTTGACAGCAGAATCGGTGGTCATTTTAAAGGGTTCTTGCATATATTTCTGTGATTTCACGATGGTTTTACTGCAGAGCTGCCAAGAAAGGAAAATATTCATTTGCATGCTGCAAAGCATAGGTAAGGAGCCAGCTCTGTGATATTACAATATCTGATCTCTGTAAGGCAAACATCCTTCTGAAAGGAGCTAATGTTTCTGTCTATTCAATTCTGATTCACAGTTCAGCACTTCCTTCACTCAAACACCCTGGGGAAGATCGTTAACTGTATTTTTCTCTTCTCCTTTCATCTTTATTCCTGGATTAAGTGAAGAAATTATTGGTTCATGTTACAGTCCTTTTTTCCCCTTGGAGTAAATCTTCTGCAATATTTTTTGCTATTGGTATGCTGCATGTCACGTATAACCCTGTTAATTTCAGGCTGAAATTATGAATTATTTGCATGAAGAACACTCACATTGCATGGTATGAATCGTGCCATAGGGGGTACATGTTGTTAACTGATGCATAGGTACACATATCTTCAAAGGCATTAGAATGTGTTTTTCATCAAAACCAAAGAATTTCTCTAAAACATTTCATAACAAATATACTTGATTAATTTTTTCCTTCTGTTTATGAACACAGATCACAATATTTAATATAGTCATTAGTAGAATCTCAGCAGCAATTTTTTATCTGCTGTTCACTTGCTGCCTATGCACCGCAAACACTTTACAAAAATCAAGTGACGTGGGTCACGAGGTGTGGTTTCTTCTTTCTGAGAGGATATGAGTGACTATTAAAAGGGGCTTTTCTTCTGTGAATACAAACGTTAAAATTATTTTTCTATAAATACCATGCAAAACACAATTCATATTTATCACTTGTATTCCCGCCGGGAAATTTAATTGCTGTTCACAGAGAGCAAGTATGGAGAAGCAATTTCATTTAAATATTTAAACCTTTCCAGTATATGTTTTATCTGGGGGGRAAAAAAAAAAAACCAACAAACCACAAAACTCTTATAATTGGAAGAAACTTTGCATTTATCAGCACAAAGGCTAGTCATGTCTTTCTCATCAGTCAGTCTGCTTATGCTTTCTCTAACACAGCAGTTGCTCTCTACACCTGTAGTGTCCATATGGAGCCCTTGCCTTTCCAGATGCACAGACACAGGAGCTAATTATTCTTGCGATGATCCTCCAGGTAAAGTCTGGGGAGCATTTTGGAAGCACAGCACAAGCCTCTCCCTGCTGAACCAACATGCCTAGTATGCTGAAATGCTGAATAAATAACTTCCCTCCAAAATCAATGCATGTTATATATTACTCCTCCATTTAAATAACATCCTGTTTATCTCAGAGCTTCAGGGTTAGAGCTGTGTAATGTGAAGGCAAGTTATCCCTGTGTGGTTTCGGGCTTCATCTGCAGCCCGGCTAGGGCAGCCCAGGCTATTCAGCAATCTTTTTCTTCCAAACACTTCCGCTTGGTCCCGCTGTGGCTTTACTGACAAATTCACTCCACTGTGAGCGACAGTCCACAGCAGCGCCAGGTAGGGAACGTAAGGCCTTGCCGACCAGTCCTTCCTTCCAAGGGGAGGTCAAAGCCCCCGCGGCTGGTCTAGAGCCTCCCTACTGCAACTGCCTSGTGGAGCTGTATCTGCTGAAGTACCACCACGCTCAGTCTGGGGAGGATGGGGTTAAGGAGGCTCTGAGCTCCTGGTTTGGGGTGGCTGCTGCAGATGTGGCTGCCCAAGCAAAGGCATCTGAGCRTGTGTGGGTTTGTCTGTTCTCACCCCACTCTCGGCCACATCTTTCAGCACTGCTGGAGGGGGCTTGTACAACAGCTGTGCCTCGCAAGCTCAGCTTCCCAGGGTAGGAATTGCCAGATTAAAGGCTTTGACGGTTCTTTTATGGTGCTACAGCAAGAGCCTTTTGCAGGAGGGACAGCCTCTTCGAAATACCTGTGTTTCCACAGATACGTTTTAGCAAAGAGGTCAGAGTTGCACAGCTTGCCTGGGGTCTTACTAAGATCCTGCCAGCAGTCCCTGGGATCTGGCGTGGGGGCAACGGGCTGCATTTCATTACATGTTTGTATTTCAAATGAGATTTAGTTTTCTTTTATGGCAAAAATCCAGCATTAATATTTTGTTAATGTTGATATATTGAAATTGGAACAGCAGAGCTTAATGGATGCTAACGAACTTTGTACAAATGGAAAAGACATATGGGCGCTCGTCTAGTTCCGACCTTGACCAGCTGCACCCGGTAGCGTAGAGGAGGTACGCTTGTGGGATACGAACAGGTAGCATCAGCCCTCTCCAGAGAAAGTGCTCAACACCTCTGCTATACTGACACAGGAAAACACCTCTCCAGCTGTCCATCTTTCAGCCTCCTACAAGAGGAAAAAATTGCTGGGGTTTATTGTGACTACATATCAGTTTAACTGGTGTTCATAACCAAATATTTTACCCACATAGAAAATAAATTTCAACAGTCAAATATAACATTGAATTGGAAAAATACAAATGGCACTAGGAGAATTGTATCCTTTTCTGTGTAAAAGCAGCAGCAGCAGCAGGGAGAAAAATGTCTCATGCAATTTTTTATTTTGAAAGTTGCTATTTACTTATTTCTAAACAGTTAAGCTTGCTTTGAAAGGATACTTTAAAACATGAGGAAGGAATGCATTCTTTTCAAGATTTGCAGTTTTATTCCTTGCTGAAGGTCATGAATTTTGGCTCTGCAACTCATTGACCTAGTCAGGAAGAGACTTCAGAAAAAATTAAGCAGTATTGAGCTTAATACTGAGTGTATCCCTGAGCGTCTATATAGGAGGGAAGGTTTCTTATAAATTAATTTTCCTTGTCTCTAAGAAGCTCTCTCTCTGATTCATACGGGTCAAAAAAGTTCCTCTCATGAAAACAATTTAGAAAATTCAAAGGTAATCCAATTCTAGGCTCTCTGCCATCCAGGTGCTTGTACCCAGCAGGAAAAATATATCTCCTTAATCCTTTTTTGTTTTTATAATTACTTGTTTTTCTGCTTCCCAGCAGTTCTTCTGTTCAGTACAGAAGTTACCATATCCAATTATACCTTTTTGTCCTTGCTTTTAAAACCTTCACATCTCCTCAGTTATCTATTAACACAAGATTAATCACTTGATTAATCTCAGATTTTTTTCTCATCTTGCACAGTGACAGCCACCAGCCATTTGGTGGCATGTTCTTAGATTTTTGCGTAGCCAATATATATGTGTGACTGCATGGCGAAAAAAGAGGGTAAACTAGAGAGAAAGCAAGAGCGAGAACGTTAGTATCACGTTTAGCACGGTAAATGCTGCAGCACTTTGGAGACCAGCTTCCACATGTGATCATCTAATAGCTTCTGATCTACGTTGCTTTGTATTTCATTTTTATGTAACAGAGGCCGACAGGAAGGGCACTTCTTGGCAGTTAATGATCGCTGTCATTGACCCAGCCAATCAGTCAGTAACTGGAAATATCTGACCTTTATGTCTTCCTTCCTTTGATGATTCTCTTTAAGCATACATTTTTTTAACCTTTCCTGTTGGATCTAAAACTGTGTGCTTTGATATTAATGCAATGTGCCATACTACAATGAAGACTTTTTTTTCCCAGACTGTTCCTGACAGTTATCATAACCAAAAGCAAAGCAAGATTTCATTCTGAAAGCTCCACCATATTTACACTGTCTTCTAATGGTTTCTCTTTCCCTCTCTTACCTTTGCTGGAGCTGCTATCACTTTGTACTGTCCACAGCATCTAATCTTCAGAGTTCAGTTCAGAAAAAGTCCTGAATTTGTCAGTGATTGTTTGCTTAAGGTCTGCTACAATATGGGTATTTTAATCTAGGGGATTTAAAGGTGTCCAAAATTTACTCTCTCTGACAAAAATACACCAGTTGACGAATACYGTAGCCTTTCTTTGGGAAGAGGTTATTAACAAAATTTTAGTTTTCAGATTATTTGGTTTTTATTTTTTAAGCCATTATGAGTTCAAATGTTGGCATGAACAGAAATCRATTTACTAGAGTATATCATATACTGACGTTCACAAAAGAGCTTTGCTTTCTAAGCCATTTTTTGAATAGCTGCATTTATTAGAGTAAATATTTATACACTTCTGGTCAGGGAGAAATGTTCTGATCTATTTAGGCACATATGAATAGAAAATGGAATCTCAAATTTACAAAGYGTGTTATCATCTAATCTTTTTCTTAAAAATCATATCTAGCCAGCAAAGCACTGAAGGCCATGCTTAACTTCGTAGCCCTCAGYGCTGAAGCACAGAACTCAAGTCAAGCATGGGTGCTACTGCTCTGACCTGCTGGAGCCTTAGGGTGACGGCTTTGCTCCCCGTGACTGAGGCTTGGAAACACGTTAGCCATGCAGGCAAGCCCAGCAGACACGGGGCAAGTTCAACTCAGTGACCAAATTGATTTCCATGGCCATATTTTGTTTTGTCTTCTGGTTAAGCCTGTAATACTATTTCATATATAGCATAACATACACTGTAATCCACAACAAAAAACAGGCCAGTCCAAGGGCACTGAACCAGACCCTTTGTAAATGAAAAGTAGCACAAGTCCAACGATTTTAAGGGCCAGCAGTCTCTGATATTCCCATTAACATAGTGCCTCTAGCTGGAAAGATGCAGGAAGGTTAATGTTTGTTAACGTATTCTGGTCTTCTTTTGATGAAACACAGAGCTACTCTGTCCTGCCCAGTGTGGAATCTCTGTATTTGACTCAAGCATCACAGAAAAGGTTAGAGTTGTTCATGAACTTTATCTTTAAGCAATAGATTTTATGTATTATAGCATTCAGGTAGGTTTGGACAATATTTCTAAAGTGATATGAAACTTACTTCTTGATGCCTTTTGAATTATTGTTTGTGAAGTGTTTGTTGAAATTACTATGCTTCAGTGAATCAGTGAAAAATCATCTATCGCTGAAAAACCTGAACAACTGAGATACTACATTAACTTTCTATACTGAAAACAATATAATATTGGTATAGCACTCTATGAGCATTGTGCTTGATTATCTACAATAAGATTTTGCCCTCTCCAAAACACCACTAAGCCTGGCCATTAGCATTATGAAAAGAATGATTAACTCATTTGCATGAGTTTTATTATTAATCTCATTCCTCCATAGGAAAAAAAATTGCTAACAAACTCTACTTAGTAAAATAGTCAAAAAAGCATCTCAAGATTGTATAATTCACATTTATTAAAGTTTATCATATTTTCTTCTTATTTCCTGTTGTTAGCATTAGAGATCATAGAATCATAGAATGGTTTGGATTGGAAGGGACCTTTAAAGGTCATCTAGTCCAACCCCCCTGCCATGGGCAGGGACATCTTCAACTAGATCTGACTGTCTATTGTATTGGTTTCTGTGCTAGCATATTTTTCCAGCTTTCCGAAAAGTCAAGACTTCTTTGAGCATCATATCAAAATTTTGTATATATTTTATGTCTACATGCAACTAATTATCCAGGTRTAGCAATGCTAACTACTGTGTACATACAAAAACAGGAGTGATATGTATATTCATGTATATAAAACCAGATTTTTTTGAATGCTGACTAATTCATTGAAGAGTCTTGTTTTTTTAACACTAACACTGGCAACTTTTTTTTACCTTGTAAGTTTTCTAAAAATTAAATAGCCTTTTTTTGACCTCACACTTATCCAGCTGTCTGAGATTCTGCTGAACCACTCACACTTAGACCACGATCTTTGTCACTATCTGTTATATAGATGACACTGGCAAATAAAGTGCTATCACAGCTGTGTTAATTTAGAATGCAGCATGCACTTATGTTTTATTGTCTAAGATATTCATAAATACTTGTACTTGGTCAATATCATTATCTTTAATAAATCTGTACTGCAGGCTGTACATCAGTACATTTAGAAAAACAGAATTAAAATATATGGGGTAAATAAATATTACAATAGGCCTGTTTATATTCGTATCACGACACTGAAGTTATACCTACTTTCTGAAGAACGGGATGCCTCAGCCGGGCTTCCTCAGAAATAACTCGGTTTAGAGAGGGGGACCACAGCATTTGTAGAGTGGGAGAAGATGGATAACCAAGAACAAGGATTTACTGGGGGAGGATCATAGCCGAGATACAGTCTCTAAAGAAAGATAACACAGTAGAACAAAACCGATTGCAATTTATTGGAAATAAGGGTGGTGTATGAGAGGACTGTGTAGCTAGGAAACTCACGGTGGTCACTTCGACATCACCTTTCAAGCTGAACTCAGCTTTGCACAGACTAAAATTCATGTATGCGAGGTGAGTTGGCCAGCCTGGGCTGTGCTCGCTGTGTGGAGATGTGCCGGACCCTGGAAGGGCTTGCCCAGCACATCAGGCTGATGTCTGGAGAAAGGTGAGACTCTGCTTCTTCCCTGAAGACCTTACTCATGTAAAACTCATTACAGGACACAACCAGGCTGTCCAGACTAGTTCATCCTGATGGTAGACCGTTTTCTGCCTCTGTGCTAACAGTAGTAGGGAAAAATCCATAGGCACCCCAGAGAACGCTTAGTTGGTGGGCCTGCCCATGAGAGTGGGCTCTCATTTCTGACACCAAGCAGCCAGTGAGCAAAATGAACTGGTATTCAAAATGCCCAGCCTCCTCTCACCTCTAGAAATTCAGGGAACACAGCCTAGTGTCTTGGTCACCACATAGATCCCCGCCTTGATTTGCTTGGTAACCCCAAGCAAGAYGCCCCTCCCCTGTCTTCAGTGGTGACAGTTACCACGATAACTTGAGACCGGCTGACGAGAAATGCCACCCGTGAGCTGCCGCTGAATAACGACACCAAAGCCTGCCTCTCCGCTGGCGCGGGAGAGCGGTACGCGCTGCGCCTGGGTAAGGGGACGCCGGGGAGTGAGCTCCAGTTTGCAACTCAGCTAATTAAACATTAATGAAATCCTTTCAAAAGAGGGAGTTTTGCTTTGCATTTCCGTACGTTTAAATCCAATCTGTAAATGTTTGTTTTCCCCATTTTAGCTCTTTAATTTATTCCTCAATTTCCTAGCCTTCGAAATGATAATAAAATGTACTAGATTTGAAATAGAAGTCTCCAAACAGCATTTTGGCAATCTGTTAGGAGTTGCAATACCTATGGATTACCCTGTAAATCTAAATTATTGGCACTCATGAGAGATTATTTCCAATTCTTTTGTTTTATTGTGTAATATTTTGCAGCTACGGCTGCAGTGCTGTTATTAACTTGTGATAGTTCTAAACCCTGGTAGGTGATTAGATCATTTACCATGTAAAATTCGGGGCTCCAAAGTAAGATGGTGCTAAGCAGTGGAGCCATAGGAGTCCCAGCTGCTCAGCCTCTCCAAGGATTTGACCYGTACCTTATTGGATAAATCTCAACAGAATTTTAGTCTGCTATTGGAAACAGTTACTAGAATTTATTTTTTATTGACCTGCTGTAACAGAGATAAGATACAGAAAACATTGCCACAACACAGGATGATTTTAATTTATACAAAGAAGTTAATGACAGGAAAACAGTCTTTCCAGATACAAAGATAGTTTACTCATTGTAAACGTGCTTTCAACCATTTGGAAGGAAAGTATTCTTCCCTGTTGAAGTTAATTCCTTTTCATTTTAGCATGAATCATCTATGTATCTTAAAAAATAAGATACCTCTCTATATTAAAATGACAACCGGCATTGGTGAAGGATAATCTTGCAATTCAGTCATTCAGGAGATACGGTGTTGCCACAAACTCACTGCTGATCCTCAGGCAAGTCATTCAATTAGATTTCTTGTCTGTAAAGTGAGATAACTCATTCTGCAGAGCTAAGGTAGGATTTGTCTTCTTTTTTTTTCTCTCTCTACATTCTTGCGCATTAGATGGATCTGAATTTCTTCACTTAGGAAAAAAAGTAAAACAGTATGTTTGCTCATTAAGCACCCGAACAGACTTAATCCAAAACTTTTGAGAATTGCAAAGTCCAGCACCAGTTTCCACAGGGAGGAGAAGAAGAGGACAGATAGAAACTCAGTTGCTCACTGCAGGTTGTGAAGATTTTTTTTCCGGGCAGCTGGAACATGGCTGAGATATGTCTTCTACCTTTTCTATGCCTTTCTAAGCCCAGCTGCAGACACCACTAATGTAGGCAATACTCATTGTTCTGGACATCTTCAGTACTGATTGGGGTTGGTAGTAGCTTGAATTATAAAGGGTCATGTCTGTACAGGGTTTTATAAATGCAGATGGCTGCTGTAACCACATACACAACCAACACCAGCTTTTTCAGCTAAGTCAGTGACAAAGATGGAAGAAGACCCCAGAATTCCTGGTTCCAAGTCCTGCATTTAACAGAAGATAAAACCCTCTTCCCTTAGACACTCACAATGTTTGATTAGAAAGTATAAAAATTTATTACTCCTGCTGTGTTATGTCTATTTGGGGCTCATTTAATGCTTTTTTACTGTCCTAGCCCAATYGATCCCGACATAACTGAAATAAAAAAGTTATTTAGAGAAGCAGGTAAATGTTATGTAAAACCAGAAGCATGCCATCAAGAATTTCAGTTCCTACTAACCTACCCAAAAATGCTGGAGGGAGTATTCAGCCTTTTCTCCAAAACTATCACTTCTGACCAGAAGTTAATGACAGCAGTTAATTCAAATAACAATTTGAACAGCAATTTAGAAGAGATGTGATTTTAACTCCTCACCACCCATAGATCTTATGCTAGCAGAATGTGCAATGGAGGAACTTCTCTCTTCAAACAGTAAGTATTTGTATTTGGTGGATATGCTTACAGACTGATGTAAGTCATTATCTTAGTACCTTTTTTTCCTGTTAAGCCAAAGCAATAAATAAAAATGCCTATATGCTATACACATACAACTGCTATTCTAGGAGCTGGAGAAGAGAGACCAGTACAATAGCAAATGGAAGGGCCACAGGTTATCCTGTAAAAGGTCCCGAGAGAGAAGCGCAGTAGATCCTTGGAGAATCACCAGCTAATTTTAGGCTTTGCTATCATTCTTTCTGTAACCATTTTCCTAAAAATCAAATCACCATAAGAAACAGCATGCAAACTCAAAAGTGTAGATTTTGTATTACCTTTTTTTTTAACTTGCAATCTTGTCAAGTAAAGTTTTGAGGATCCTTCAAAAACAGAGGCTTAAAAAGCCACCCTTCCTGTGGTTCCGTGACTAATCTCCAGTAATAACTAAGGGCACACCACTTAACAGCAGAATAAAAGCAGAGTCTTCTTTTTTATTATTTAACGCCCCCCCGCTTTTTTTCTCCTGAAAGCTGCTGCCATAGAACATCTCCTATGTTAAATAATACTGTTTTCTGTAAACAGAAAACTGTACAAATGCAGTTAATTTCCCTCACCAGACTCACTGGTAGCAGTCAAATATTTCAAAAGTAAGTGGTCATAGGRCTTAGTTTTCTGTATTTTAAGGAAGCCAGTTTAAGCTACATTTAAATAAGGAATGTAACTTAAGGAGTTTGGCAAAGGATCCTTAAACCACTAGTCCTTCTGAAAATCTCATCCGATCTTTCGCTCCCTCTACATTTTAATGGCCACTTGCCAGAAATTTAGACAATTGCCCCCCTCACTAGCTTTGTGGCTTATTAAGCTCTTTTTCATCCTTGTTCTTCTAATAGGGCAGTGGGGTTACTACTTGTCTATGGGAACACTCAATTTACCTACATACCCCACGATGGCTAATTGTATGCAACTACTCTCACGAGGGTTGACTCAAGGCTTTTAAGTCACCCGTGCAATAGGATGTCCCAAGGGAGCCAATGTCATCGAACATGTTGGCAGAGAAAAGTGACAGTGAGCACGAAGCAGACCCCTCGTGAAATGGCGTTGCAGCTTCTGCTGCCACCGAAGATGGGAAATGTGGGAGACCCAATTTGGGATATCGAAGCTGTTTCTTTTTTTGTCACTTCACAGTACGTACTGGTCCACATGCCCTTTGCTGCCTTTGGCAATTCTCTGTTTTGCCTTGACCTAGAGCTAGCATCACTCCTCAGATGTCTTTTAGAGACTGAATGTGTGAAGAGGCGTATATCTCTAAACCTCAGTTTTTCTTTTTCTATTAAGGAAGTCTTTGATACTAATAGATGTTTGGGAAGAGATGAGATGCAGGTTGTTAAAAATATTTATGGCTGGAGATAGTGCGATTTATAAGCTCTATGGCTAAATGACTCTCTTCTTTGCATTCCTTTTTCATCTTGATAATGTTCTTTAAATGCATCCTACCCAGAAGGTCTATGTCCTTTCTGCTGTCACCTCCTGGGTGTCTGATCTGCAGCCCCTGTTCTTCCCAAATTCGCCAGCACAGCTCATGAGAGCAGTTGCTGGCAGGCCTTGAAACAGAAACTTTCTATACACTTGGACATGCCATTATCATTGTTTTTGTGGTAAAGAGAGAATCTTTTGGAACTATCATTTGGAAGTTTTTATTTGTCCAGTAAAAAACATGTTTTCACTTTGATTTCTCTTACGTCGCAACACAGCCTTAAGTATCTTTGGATTATTGTTTGGTTTTTTTTTTTTTTTTTTCCCAGGGAGGACTCTAGTTATGTTTCTCATTGGTTTTATTGTTTAACTGAGTAATTTAAAGAAGTTTATTTACTTATTACATGGCGTGGTCTAATCATATCACTGGGCAGATTGGGTTCAAAAAGGTTAAAAAAAGGGCTAATTTCTCATTATGTGAACTTCACATCTTTATAAGAAAAAAGAAGAAAAATATATAACATGAATTGCAGCAGAAGAGCAACTGACCTTAGAAAAAATACAGGAGGTCAGCACAGGGACACTTTCACATASTTAAAGCAACAAAGGATGACTCGTCCAAGCATTCTGTCTGCTCTTCAAAATAAAATTCATATGATCAGACATCCATGCGCGCTGTGGTATGTGTCCTTTGCACATTTTTGTCAGTCTTATCAACTGAGTAGCTTGCTCAATAAAGACCAATCAAAAAAAAAAGAAAATTTCCTTGTGCTTCTGATAAGGCTGTTACATTACCAACGTCTGCAGCAACATTGCACCAGGTTGAGATCTCGTCAGAGCTCACAAAACTAGCTGAGCCAGGTCTTATTGGCAGGGAGATGGCAAGCTTCCAGCAGCTCCCAGGTGCCGCAGAGTTTAGCAGTGATTAAAGACGTGCCACTCTTCCCCTCTGAGCCAAGACCATGACAGTTTGTAAAGCCCCAGAACTAAGCTAGGAATATAATGTCAGCTTTTGGACACAATGTAAAACCGAAGTCCTGGCCAYGCGGTCATTAAAAATCCCTTCAAGCCCTTGGAAGACATAGTGTCATAATGCCTTTGCCCTGGACAGATGCCACTCGGGTTTACTCCCTCATCTGACAGCYGATGTTCCCTCCGTAGCCTCCAGCTGAGTGTGGTGGTCTGGTTTTGTGGACAGGGCTGGTGGGTGGGAGCTCTGCCTCATGCACGGCTTTCATTCTCTGAATGCCCAGTGTGATAGTGTGCTCTTCAGCTTTCAGGCTTGCTAGAGAATCCCAGCAATGAGAGCACGTGGTTAGAGGTTAATGAGGAAAATAGATAACCTCATTACTTGAGAAGCAGAGTCACACAGGAGTTTTGTGGATTATCCTAAACTTTTGCCTATAAAATCTGTTTACCGTTCCACTCAGTACTGACTACCTCTTACAGTTACGAGCCTTAGTTTGTTTCAGAGATTTTTTTAGAATATGTGAGGTTAACTATCCTTTGAGCATGCTAAAGTTCCTACCCCCTGCAGACTGGACTTAAAATGTTATAAATCAAATGGTAGAACAGCATGCACAGTTCGCATTGATGTAAATAACTACTCGGCATTCCCAGTCATGGAAATGAAGTATTTTTTATCTCCTGACTGCCAAATTGGATAACTGAATAGTGTATGTCCAGCTCTATAGTTACAGCATGGAAAGTAAAAGCTGTGAATGGTAAATGCTCTGAGGTCTCTAAATTATCTAAAACAGTCTTTTAGTAACTGTAAGATGGTTACGGTCTCACCAACTGCATTACAACCAACACTGTGTATGCAATTGAAAAATTGGGGTTCCCAGCGCAATACAGCTCCAATTTTCTGGCCCTACTGTATTTTGGATAACACGATAAAGCTGTCACTGGTTAGGAATATATATTGTCCATTCAGAGCTCCAGGTCAGTATACATTAGGAAGAACAGAGGAAAGCTTTGTGGACTGGCTGCACTGTTGGAAAAAAATATTTAAAAGAGCAGCTCTTCAAAGCTATACAACTGTTTAAGATGTTACAAAAAATATGATGGAGGTCAAGTAGTCAGCAAAGTGATCCTGAAATCGTCAAAGGTATTAAAAAAAAAAAAAATCTATCACCATGATCTATCTGCACTTCATCATCTGGATATCACATCACCACTGAATTCACAGACTGTTGCTAGAAGGTCCAGGAGTAATGTGATAAAATAAAAAAAGGAATGAAGGTTTGGATTGGAATACAAATCATTTTTTTCTAAGTTATTTTGAAGCTGATGTGGAACAAATTGCTACCTGCATTCTCTTCAGTCTTACCAATAACAAACTCATAAAAGAAATAAACAATACAAAAACTAAGTGAAGTAGAGCACTGCTTTCCAGAGCTCCTGCCCTTGATCCTGCAAGCACCAGGAATCACTCTACTGCTCTTCCACACGGTCTGATTAAAAGTTTTTTGAAATTAAATTTCACRGCTTCAGTGTTTCAAAAATGTTGTTACCCTCAGTTCCTTTCAATAGACAGAAACAGAGATCTCCAGAGAGCCATTCATCTCATCCTAAGATAGGCATCTAAGACAGGTCAGCAAATGGTCTTCTGAAGGTGATTCCATTAACTATAAAGGGAGAGTAGACTTGGCTATTTAACTTTTAGAAGTCTGTAATTAGACAAGATGATTTTCACCCATCAAGCTACTTTTAGACAACATATATTCTCTTTTTCTCTCTATTATGATATAAACTCTCATATTTTTTTCAGTTAGAAAAATACACTACACCCCTGCTAATTTTATAATCCTGCATATAGTAAGATGGACTTTATTCTTATTCAAACTAGACTGAGCTTTAAGTTAAACTGTGATCTACAAAACGAGCCTTTCCTTTTTCCCCCACTGGAAATGCCAGAATACTACAGGGGCATTGCTTTCTCTGTATTTCCAGGTGTAACTCAAAGCAAAAGTGTCTGAAAACTCATGAAAAACACTGTACTTGTCACCTTTTCAGTTCAGAGATTTCCAGTTCATGTACGATTCAAAGAATCTTATAAATATTAGGACGCTCATCCAAACTAAAATGAAATTTCAGCTTCCTGAGATTCATCTGTCATTGGTGATAATGATGCCATGAAGAAAAACCCAATTATCCTGCTAGAGATGAAATACTGAGAATAACAGTAGTAAGAATGGCACTTACAGAACTTACAGTGATGCAAATCTATGAGCTACCAGGAAGATGAGCAAGGAATGTGGGAGACATTTCCCATTATTCATACTGGGAGCTATACTCTGCTCCTTGCTGAAGACATACCCCTACTGTACAGTATGCAGAAAGTCAGATACTGTCCACCCCAAACAATTGCATGTGTCAGTTCAAATTGCTCATCGAACAGCGATACCTCACTCGTTTTCATGCTCCTCACCCTTTTCTCTGTATCACTCCTTTGTTGTGACCCTTTCTGTCAGAGATGTTAGTTTTAAAGCTGGCATGAGATTAACTACATAATGCTCCCCTTTCAAGCCTGCCTTCTCTTTATCTCTACCCAGCCGAGCTCGACACCAGGATGCGCCAAGCCTCCCCCGGGGACGGCAGTGACTCCCTGTAGCCTGTTTGCATAACAGCTCACTTCTCTTTCTAACACAGCCACAATAAGAAGAGGGGCCACATTGTTTCCAGAAATAAAACAGATTACTTTAATCCTAAACCTACTGCAGTGCCAGCGTAATAGTTCTCTTTTTTACCACGTTTAACCATTTCCAAGGAGGCTAAAATAGCTAGTCATTTGTTTATATGTGATTGCTGTTTAAGGAACAGTCCTCAGCTGGGTTTATTAAGGGTTTGGGTTTTTTCCCCCCAGTTTGAACAAATACATTCAGAAATAAAAGAAGTCAGAAGACTACACAACTATTTGCTAGTCTCCTTAAAACACCCGTATTGAGAGTTTTCTCTCAGTCTGCCCACTGGTTCTCCAGCCAACCATTACTCAAAGGTATGGTCACCTTCTTTCAAGGAACAGTTATTACTACATTTTTCCATGAAAGCCTACATCTGATCTCTTTTCTGATTAACCAGCTAATTGACACCTTCTACGCGGAGGCTTTTTTTGATGTTTTTTCCCTGTATGTTTACTCTCTGCACAATACATTAATTTACTCGTGTTTCCACTATCCCATGCATTTCTGACTTCTTCCCTTCAAGCTACACTGTAGTAAAACAGGACAAATGCTGCAGTATTGTCTCCTTAAATAGAATAAGACTTTAACATGGATGCCATTTACAAGTTAAATTCACCTCTCTTAACTTTTCGCCTCTATAACCCAAGTCTCTAGTAATCTAAGTCTCCGTAAATTAATCATTTGCATTCTGTATAGTYAACAGGGATAGGAACTTCCAGAGCGTAATTTATCTCCTTCTAAGACAGGTGCTCAAGGCAGGCACCTGCAGAAGATACTTGGTCTTACCTCATTCATTGAGTAAACGCAGAACCTTGATGAACTCRCTTAAACTTGACATGTAACGTTTGGCAGGCTTAAGTTGCAGGAGATGAGATTTACCCAGTGTGTCTGAATACTGTTAAGAACTTCTAGTCTTAAAACAAACCCAGCTGTTTTCAGATAATCTGAAATCATCTTCAAGTGAAACGAGGAGCGCTGGATCATTTATCACGTTTTTAAATGAAAATGAAAGCAATCACTGAGGAATGAGTTCCCAGCGATTACAGAATTTTGTTTCCATTTCTGTGTCCTTTTGGAAAGATAATTGCTCAGACATTGGAACAATGATTTAGTAGTAGCTTTGATTGTGCATCACACAACAATACCCTGTTTATATACATAAGAAATACATACATTTATTATGGTAATATGGTGTTGCTAAGTACTGCTCAAGCTGCATGTCTTGCTGAGGAGGGAGAGAAGAAGAAAAAGAAGAGTTGTTTTATCTCACTCTTAAATCGACTTCTATATACCAATTTTACCCTTTCTCAAATAAATTTTAAAATGACAGCTTTCCCAAAATTTGGAACTGCAAGCATTCAAAAGCAATGTTTCACATGATCTACGTAGAGATATCAAAATCAGTGATACATATCAATTCACCTAAAAATTCACCTGCTGAAGCATCTTGAACATGAAAGTACCAGTAGGTTCGGGAATTAAAACTTGGAATGAATTCCGTAAGCCTGTTCTAAACATAAGCTTATTTCTGCTTTTGCAGAATAACGTAAACTTGTACAGATGAGAAGTATGTGACGTGAGTTGGGTGATTTTCATTTGCCATATACATTTACTGCACTGGGCTTTCTTGATGGCTTCCTCCCTTTGCCTCTCACTCTAGATCTAGAGCAGGTGCTGCTAACCTAAATGCCACCCCAAACAGAATTACTTTGACAGCAGGATCCCGCTTATGCACTGTACTTCCCGTGCCTTCCTATGATGTTGTTGGAACATTTCCTTATCTCCACCCCTGTTGCCTTTTGACATGTGTATGCAAGATYAGAGCTAAGAGAAGGAAAATATCGTCTAGGTAATATTAGCGGGTGTAACTTTTGGGCTGTTTGACTAAAGGGATATCCTTACTTTCAGGTCAGCAAGCAAGGAACACAGTGGTTTTAGGATGTAGAGTTTTCAAAAGTTTAACTAACTCTTCCATTTGACAATTGAATCATTGTAGTACAGCATGTAAATACTGAGGGAAGTTTTGCTCCTTTAACGAAATATGCTGTGGCTCATGCCAGTGATCTGTATATATAGTATAACATGAGCAAAACTATTTTGGAATTAATCTGGTATTATAAGGGGAATCAGCCAGGACTCAACAKGACAACAGATGCCTCCAGTTGTCTCCCCAAAGTGGCTTCTGCATTTTTAACTAGTGGTGAGCTCTTTTTCAAGTTAGTGCTTTATCCCCAGGAAACCTGATTTATGATGAACCAACCTAAAGATCATGAAGTCTCAGACCACTGTAACCATGTTTGTTATCCATGAGTAGCAATTTAGGCTTTCTGCTACTCAGAGATAAAAGAGCATTTTTATCAGCTTGTGTGCCAAATTTGCGAAGCGTACTGGAAAAGTCCCAGGTCACAACATTGTTTACTTAGTGTTGCGAGTGGAGCCCCCGGGCAGCAAAAAGAGCTGTGATACGGCATGTTCTTAATATTCCTCTCTTCCCATCCTTGTTATGTCCCCCACAGCTTCCTCTATGGGGGAAGCTCTCATACCCTTTCTGGGAAACAAGCACGGCTGGGTGCCTCCCTAGAGTGCCTGTAGACTAATGCCCACAGCATGGGGAACAAATAGGAGGAATTAGAGGTGTGGATGCAATTGCAGGGCTATGATCTCATCAGGATCACAAAGACGTGGTGGGGTTGTTCACACAACTGAATGATTGCAGTGGAAAGATACAGGCTCTTTGGAAAGGATGGCAAGAAGGGTGAATTAGGCTGTATGTGAGAGAGCAGCACAGATGCATGGAGCTCTGCTGTGGGATGGCTGACAAGCAAGCTGAGAGCCTGAGGGTCAGGATTAGGGGGCAAACCAACATGGGTGATGTTGTGGGTGTCTGCTACAGACTGCCTGGCCAGAAAGAAGTGGTTGAGGTCTTCTTCAGACAACTGGAAAAAGCCTCACGTTCACTGYCCCTGGTCCTCATGGGGTCTTGAACCACAGCGCTATCTGCTGGTATGCATTGACAACAGTTGATGGAGAAGCCGATGGATGGGAAGTGCTTTGCTGGATGTCATACTTACAAACACGGAAGGGCTGGCTGGGGGTGTGAAGGCTGGGAGCAACCTTGGCTGCAGTGGTAGAGTTCAGGAGCTTGAGGGGAGGGAACAAGGCAAAAACCAGGATTACAACCCTGGATTTCAGCAGAGCAGGCTTTGGTGTTTTTCAGAGATCTGCTTGGAATAATCTCATGCGATACGTTCCTGGAGAGAAGAGAGGTCCAGGAAAGCTGGTTGATTCTCAAGGATCACCTTCTCCATGCTCCAGAGTGATCCATCCTAATGAGCAGGAAATCAAGCAAAGGCAGTAGGAGGCCTGCATGGATAAACAAGGAGATCCTGGCTCAACGCAGACATAAAAAGAAAATGTACAGGAGAGGGAAGCAGGGTCAGGTGACCAGGAGGAATACAAAGACACTGTCCGAGCATGCAGGGATTAGGTTAGGAAAACCAAAGCCCACCTGCAGTTTAATTTGGCAAGTCATGTGAAGAGCAACAAGAAGGGCTTCTACAAGTACACCGGCAAGAAAAGAAAAACTAGGGAAAATGTGGGCCTACTACTGAATGGGGCCAGGGATGTGGTGATAAAGAAAGTGGAGAAGGCTGAGGTACTCAATGCCTTCTTCCCTTCAGGCACAAATTGAAATACAGGAAACTCTGTTTAAACATAAACCAAAACTTTTTTACTGTGAAGGTGGTCAAACACTGGCTGCCCACAGAGGTTGTGGAGTCTCCATCCTTGGAGATATTCAAAACTTCACTGGACACAGCCCTGAGCAGCCTTGTTGACCTTACTTTGACCAGTAGGCTTGGACTAGATGCTCTCCAGAGATGCGTTCCAACCTCAGTGATTCTGCGATGCTGTGACTTTGTAATTTAAAATTTTAGTTTTGTTTCAGTCAACTGCTGTTCACAACCCTTCGGAGCTGGTGAGGCATTCAGTCTTTTTGCTATGTGGAGAAAGAATGGGAGAGGACAATGAAGAAAGCCTAAAAGCCAAGTCAGACAAGTTTTGGGAAGAGACAGACACAGCTCAGGGTGAGTCTCAAAGAGACTTCAATGACAGTTAAAAGAAAACTCGTCAAATATCAACAGTCTCACAGTTTCCTAAAGAAAGCCTGGTAGGGGACAGGGGAAGGAATTTTAGCTAAAAAGAGTAGAAAATATAATGCAGCCTATGCATTTCATGTGGCATTACCCATGGATCTGAGTGGGTTTCATTCTAACTTGGGACCTAGCTGACAGAAAGTAACTTCTGCAGAATAAGACACTTACCATCCATTGGGACAGAAAGTGATCCATGTTGTTGGTATTTTAGATGATGTCTCATAATTTTCCCCAGTGCCTTTATATGGCTATTGAAAAGAAACAGTGATTGATGTAGAACCTGGAGGGTCTTCATATCTTTGGCAAGTAAGGCAAAGCACGCCATCAGTAGTCTGATTGCCTTTTGTACAGAGGATGTTTTCCAGCCCAGTGCTTAACCATTAACTTCCTCAAGGTAAAATAACTACTCAGCATGGTGAATATATTGAACGTTGTAGAAAGACAGAGGAATCTTTAAATGGGCAAGAGTAGATCATCCATCACTGCAGCCAATGGTGTGTCTATTCCAAATCCTGGCCTGAAATTTGACTGGAAAGAGTCCATGAGCAATAAGTGAATAAGTTGGTTGTGCACAAACAAAAATCAAAAGTGGTGGGAGTGCAGAGGTGATAGAAGAATGGTAAATAGCATCTAAAAAAGTTTTAAAAATTTGCATTACTAAGTCTGCATTCTCAAAGTGCTCATTTTTTTTCCCAACTTTTTTTAATAAAGAACTTAATGTCTACTACTGAACGGATGCCTGGGGCCAGATAACCTTGGAGAGAATCTGGCACTCAAAATATAAAAACCATATCTCCATTTTGCAAAGTTTCCGACTAGACAGAGTGGAAAATAGGAAATATATTAAATGAAAAATACATATACTTTAGCACTTCCTTGRCCTGCAAGGATAATTTATGGGCTTCAGTATGAAAATATGGTGTAGAAGACTTCCTTGGACTATAAAGCTTTAAAAAGAGGATTTTTATGTGTTTGGTGGAGAGATAACCACTTCTGTTTCATATAAATATGTGTATCTACACACATATACATACATACATACGCATACACAATGATGTATGAAGGTGATATTATAGTTAGGTGATACTACAGTAAGGAGCAGTGATCAATGCACCACAGAGACATAAAAGTATGCCACTAAGGTTTTTTTGAAGTTGATGGAAAAGAAACAGAAATGGTAATACTAATCAGCCAGCTGATTCAAAACATATCATAAAAATAACATCAACGAAAGGTCAAAACTTTGCAAAAAGAACATTACAAAGCTCTTGGAAAGAGCTCTGGGACTCTCAAGGCCTCAATGACTCTTGGGAGATAATCAAGAAGGACCAGTCTTACCATATTTGAGTATGCCAAATGAATAAGACAGCTTTGTTATCTACATTCACAGTATATTTTTTTAAGGTCAAGTGGAATCAGAAAAAGTTAGGGTACCACAGAAAAGTATCCTCCAAAACAGATTTAAGAGTTTCCAGATTTCAAAATTGTTATCAGCATTCACCATGCCAAAAATCACGATTACAACCACTGTATTCCTTACTTTCTGACCTACTGTGGCCAGAACTAATAGGTAAATTCATCTCACAGCTATCGATACGTAGAGTTCCTGAAAGTAATAAACTGATCTCCATAGCATACATCTAATATGCTGAATGTTCTTATCATTTTTTTCAGCAGCAAATTCACATAAAGCATCACACCTTTCATCCACTGTGACTTACCTCACACTACTATCAGATTACTAATTCTATACAGATCAACATCTAACACAAACTAATGCCAGAATTTACCAAAGAATAAACCAACAAAGGAACTAATTGGAATTGTTGGAGTAGCTACTTTGCTGTCTCTACACTAAAATTAATCCAAACCCTATCTCAGAAGCACAATCTTAGAATAAAATATAACAATTCTGTAGCGAGTGCACTCTTATCCCTGTTACAGCAATCTTATTACAGTGCTCCTTTAGGTGGCATTTATTTAAATTATTTGACAGTAAATATGAAGAGGGATAATGGGTAGAAAGTATTCACAAAGTATTTTCTCACAATATTASTCTCCTTTGATGTCTGCCTTTTTCTGGTGAATTTAGAATTTCACTTTTAATATTATTTTAATTCATTTAGAGAAAGCTCTTTGGCCTACTATAATACAGTTAAAATTCTCTCAATGTTACAATACTAAACTTCATTCTAAAGGGTATTATATTTTCAGTGTTTTTAAATCACATTGGTCTAGAACAAATCGGCAATGAAACATCTGTCTAATCATGTTCTTATAGTTACAGAGAGAAAAATAAAAATAATCCCCATGGCTCCAATTGCTTTTCTAACAAACTATCCTATACTTTAAAAAAAATAATGAAACCTTACAGAAAGTTAGTTTTAATGGGATTCCGGAAGTTTTGGCATTCTTACTAAGACAATTGACTATCAAAGACTATCAACTACTGAAACTGTGCATTGTTCAGTAAATGTCTATTTTATTTACAACAGGATGGTGTGAAAAATATCAGCCATGGAAAAAAMCAGTCAGAGTCTACAGAGATCTTATTACACTGTCAAAACAAAACATCTTTCATGTAAATTATGCTAGCATCAAAATACAAATTACGACATAGGAGTGAATGGAGAAACTCTTAATCAGCGAATATAGAAATCTGGATCTCTTTGTCTCTGTAGCAGCATATAGCTTTAACAATAGCTATGTCTATCCTTAAACTGGCATGCAATTACCAGTTCACTGCTTCTGGAACAAATAAGCTCCAGAAGATTACCTGTGATGGTTGAAATCCAGGCTGGGTATTTCAGGAGGCAGACTGACTTGGATCCTTCAGCTCAAAAGTCTTATTTTATTTTTGCAAGTTGCAGAACAGTTCAGTAATCAGAGTGATAAAAGGAGTGAAATCTCATTTTCCTGAATGCTTTTACTGTTCTTATTGTGTAAAGAAGGTGTGTTTTGAAGTTAAATTGTAAATTGGAAGGTTTACACCTAGATGCCAAGGATGTCTGCATAGGACCAAGCATGGCAGCATATGTTCCTGTTGGTGAACCTGGTATACATTAGACTTGCAATTAATTTAGACTGCATACAAACTCATAAAATCTACAGACTAAATTACTGGAATCCCAAAATCAATTACAGAATAATAGCATAATTTTTTCTYCTTTTTTAAAAACTTCTCGCCTTACCTTTACCCTTCCCACTGTGTTGAGATAATTCTTATACTACAACACCCTCAGCACTTCAAAGACTACCATACTTAATAAAACAAATACAAACAATCTGTTTCTTATTGCTTCCTTGAATCATTGAATTTCTGTACACCTCAGTGGCCTAAAATCTCTAACTGACAGATTCCAAACTCTGTATAGTGATTGCTTATGATCTGATATGAATAACTTAGAACTAGAAAGACATGCTGTATCTCAAATAGGGTGTAAAATTGTGTAAAATATTTGTGCCTAGTTCCGGCAAATTGTGAGATATCAGGCTATATGCCTGCRTTACCCTGACTTATAGACAAGCCATTGTTGATAGTTAGGGGGGCTTTAAACTTGTATGAGTAATATTTTCCCTGTCATCCCAAGAACTCTGCTTTGTAACTAGGCAACCATACTATATAGAGCAGCATTATAGTATAATTTTTTAAATTCTCTAAAAATGCTATAGTTATTTCTCCACATTGTTCTCTAAATGTCTCTAAAATGCTGCATAAACAAACAAGTCACTGGTTTGTGCCTTTGGACTATATTGTCTATATTGACTATATTTACCTATATTGTGGGTGATCTTCATAGCTTACTTCTGCCTTCAATCCTTGTTAGCAATTACCAGTCATTCCTTTTTCCACTTTGTGGGAGTAGATCCAAACCAAAAATATGATCAGTTATTCTTCTGCCCCAATGATCCTTTTGTGTAGGACGCTGTGGAGCTCAGCTTGGTCATTACTCCTTTTCATCTAAGAGGTCATGAGTGTTTTGAGCTGTATTGGCACCACTGGGCTAATGACTCTTAACTTGGTGATTTCTCACCTAAACAGTATTCAGGTCTTTCAGTTTTCCCGCTGAGTGGGCCAAAATTGGGATTTCAGTGAGAATTTCTGTACCATATTTATTGCAGAAGATAGAGAAAAGATACCGTCAGGCTGCTGATAATAGAATTTGTATCTGTTCCTCTACCTTATGAATTTCATGATCAAGCAGTCAAACAAAAATTGCAGAAGATCAATCAGTAGCTGCGGATAGCAGAGGTTGGTAGCTGATGACTCAAGTGGCAAGTGTAGAGTGGGATGAACCTGGATGTATGGAATGAACRTGGTATGAATGTAACATTAAAGTTACCCCTGGCTTCGTCACCTTTTCATCGGATTAGACCAATACAAATCTCTCAAAGCTAATACTCTTGTTTACTGCCCAGAAGCCTCCGCTGGGAAGTATGGCTGCCCACTTATTTCTGTAGATGGACTTGGGAAGGGTGTGACTTCAACTTTGCGCTGTGCACTCTTATGTAAAAAGTCTGTCCCTAGACTAAATTCAAAGTGTTATTTTTGACATAAAAAATCATTTAATGCATAAACCCTGGTGACATGTGTCTTTTAATTACAAGAGAATCAAGATTATACAGAATTACAATTAAATACAATACATAATTTGCAATCGATACTAAGCCCTGTGCTTCGGGGTTTAAGTCCATCTTCGTTCAGCTGCAGGGATGAGACTTGCATGTGTGTTTTTGTGTGTGTGCGCAGACTATCTCCCATGGGGTTCCTTTGAAAGGTACCATTGGAACTGCCAGAGAGACGATACTGGATCTGGAGTCTAATCCAGCACACCAACTGCTGATTGCCCAGGCTTCCCCAATTCCTCTGCTTTGAAAGCAGAGGTATGAGCTATTACAAGAGTCTTCACTTCCCCCYGGTCCCACTCCCCCCCAGGTAAGATCAATGTAATGTGGTGATGAAATTTCTAGCAGCTGCTTGAGATTAGTCCCTGTTAAGCTTCTGCCACTCTTTCTGTGGAGGAACTTTCTCATTTGTAGCACTGGCAGAATACTAGTTTGCATAGAAGTACTGAATAGACAATGCGTTAACCAACACGCAGTAATAACATTATGAAGTAACGAAAGGACAATTGTCCAAGAAGCCAATTTACTTGTAGTGAGATAGATGAGTGCACAGAAATTTGTACTAGATGCATAAGGTGGATTTTGTTGAGTTCATAATGGAGATTTAGGCAATATGTTAYTTACTTCTTTACACTTTGTATTCATTTAGAAGTTTGGCTGGTGGATATCAGAAAACTAACCCACTTTGTTTCCTAAGTACTGAAAGGGAATAAGAACAATACTTCTTTGCCCTGAAAGYGTTCTGAGAATTATCACATATTTGTAAAGCTGGTTAAAATATGAAGTTTCCCATATTAATGTATCCAAGGTTGCCAGCTCACTTGTTTATTTTTAATCTYACAATATTTTGTGTTTTTTTCTCCTTACAACCTTAATTTCTTGATAAATGTGATTKCCTGAAAGCTCTGATACCACTAAATGCAAGTTTCCAGCCCTGAGGTTTGCAGATGAAACCTTGAAAGCATTAACTGAGAGCTCTCTAAAAGCTTAGAGACCAGAAGGGAAACAAATTACAATGTACCACTTTTTAAAATCTTGTTTTAAAATCAGTCTCATGATGCTTTGGGCTCCGATCCATCATTTCTGAATGTTTGAGCTGATAAGATCTGCACGCTGCAGTGTACAGACACAAAGAATCTGAGTTAATGGTTTGTGCCTAGCCTTCCTTTATTGTAGGTTTTCCTTCACACACATTTCCTATTTGATTTTGTTGGATATTTTGCCTGAATCAGACCACTGGATCATAAAGTCTTCAGGTCAGAGATCTTAGCAATCTCTGCAGTCTTTTGACCACATACTCCTTCCGTGCTCCAATTACAATGTAAGTTACAATGTAAGTAATAATCTTAATAAACTTGCCAGAGCTCCTTAGGAGCTTTTTCATCTTTCATCCGTATTTAGCTTTCCATTTAAAACTCCATTGAAATATATCTCCATTTAAATAAGGCAAGGTGCTTTGATTTGAATTCAGTGGCAAATCATTCCAGTTTGCCCAGATACATCTAGACTTCAAATGACTGCAGTCTTATTACTACTGCACACTGTATCTCCTTTGCAAACAGGGTTGCAATTATTTTAATGCTAAAAAGAAAGAATGAAAAGGTGAAGAAAAATGTATCAATCCACAGAGGACTGGACCCAAATGGATACAATGCTTACAAAGGTGTAACAGCAAGCTGGAAGCCAGGTAAGAGTGCAGTATTGAGCAAGTGCCAAGAGATTGGGAATCTCTTTTGGCAGGATAGACTGTCTCAAACTGTACTGAGGAATGAGGGTAAAATTGCATATGATGGTGTGCACCAACAGCCGAGTGGGGATTCAGCCGTGGAAGGGCCTGTATTTGGTATAACAGGTACTTCTCTTAACAAAGCTTACAAGACCATAGTCCTCTGTTCCTCTCCTTTCACTCTTCAGCTGACTCTGAGTGTCAAACTGATGAATGGTGCAAGCTTACCTCAGCATAGACACTACCTGAGCCAAGCAACTCAGGAGCACAACCAGTGTTGGAGAGATGAAGACCCACCCCTATCCCCCCACCCCCGCCAAAGAAACCCCCCAACAACCCAACCCAAACAACCAAACAGTCAGACCTTAGATGGACAGAATTGCCCTCAGGAAATGCTTGTAGTCAGTCTCCACTGACTTCATAGGAACCTGGAGAGAACTACAGTTGTAAGGTGACTTTCAGGTAAGTAGAGTTTGTTCCTCACAAATAGGTGGCAAACATCTTAAGCAGGAAGTTGATGTGGGTAGTCGTGACCCCTACTCTGTGATTCTAATTCATCTTCATACTGCAATGGCTCTTTGACAGTTTGGCCATTCGTCTGGCAGAGACATAAGAGAAATTGGCCCAGGAGGATGGCCAGCATTTCTGAGTTGGCCTGACGGATAACCAGAATAATTATTCAAGTGGATGGTCTGCTACAACTAAAGATACATTTTTAATTTTGTATGTTTAAAAAACCCCAGTCTTTTGACATGTTTACAAACTGTACTAAACCAATTTAATCCTGAGGCAGCGTTAAACCAGATGTCATACATCTCTCTCATAGATGTGTTTCTTTAGGCAGTCTTAAACTATGACATGTGGTACTCAAAGGCTGGGGCAGACTTAGCTTGGAATTTCATGGGCATCTGATTTATTTCTCCAAAGCGTGTGTTGTGCTCTTTTTAGGAAGACGGACCTCTTGGCGGAAGGGGAGACTGTTCCCTCCCTTAGGGCTACTGAGAGTCCGCAAAAAGAGAAGGCTCAAGAGACTGCAGGATGGAGTGAGCAAGAAAGTTATAGCAGAGGGCCTGGAGCTCATGCACGGTTTGAAAGACTACAGTGTGGATGAGAGAGCAGGCCAGCAGGCTTTGGAGGTGAAGGGGAGAATTTCTTGAGGACTAGAGCAGACAAAGCAGAATTTGCTGCCATTCATCAAGCTGTTAAGTTAGCTGCAATCATGGACTACCCTTCAAAACACACTGGACTTGGAAGAACYCTGTAGAAAATTTAATTTCTCTTTATGTCTTCTTTTGTCTCCCTTTTAAAAGGCTAAGTTTTTAGGTTTTAGTTTTCTTTGGGGAACTCATAGAAGGCCTTGGCACTTCCACCTCAGTGATTTGACCAAATTGGGAACCTGTCATGAATGCATGGCTAATTCCTGGCTCAGTATGAGTAGAATTTTGGCCCATCTTTTGAAAGAAAGACTTTCCAGATAAAGACAAAGATGGGTTGACCAAGCTGTCAAAAGCACTTTTCACAAAATAATGCAACAACATACTACATATGCAAAAAGTTGTTGAATGTTAAAAATCTTTTGGAGATCTGCTTTCTCTCGCATACTTGTTGTCTATATTCCCTGACTAACATTCTTAATTAATTGTCACAGCAACAGATTATTCTCATTCAGTGTCTTCAACTGAAAAAAACAAGAGTCATTATGCAAACTCTGTTAGTATCAGCCCCTCTGTAGGCTGTAAAAGGATTTGAGGTTGGTTGTGAATATTAGAAAAAAGTTAATTTAAAAAGAAGAAGAAAAAAAAAAGATAAAAATTTAAAATAAAAAGAAATATGGCGAGTAATTATTAGAAATGCATATTCAAATTGTACAATATTAGATCTGCAAAATGTACCCACTATTTAGATCTTTGAACATTATATAAAAAACAGATAAACAAAATGGGATTGCACATTCAAAAAGTTTGAACTAGATGATCCCTAAAACCAGCAGGTTACTCTGCTGCGTTATAAAGATGTCAAATACTACACACTAAGATCCAGACTTTTACAGCTATGTTTATGATTTGCTTTTCTATGCTCTGCCACAAGAAGCAAAGAAAGAACATAGTCCTAGTAGGATGTATTACCCAATTTTGAGAAACATAGGGCTTGCCCCGTCAGAGCAATTACCAGTTAAATCCTGTAGCAAAAGTGGGGCTTAGCTTTTCATAAGTAATCTGGAGGGGTTTTTTTTAGGATTTTATCTTTTAATCCTATGGGMAAATACCTCATGGACCAGTAAAACCTAAGTGTTTGCTCGTGTAAAGTAACAAAATGCAGACACGCACTAACGTAACTTTGAAAGAATTGTCCAGAAAAAAACCCCACTATTCGCATATTGTAAACATATAGTTGTACTAATCTCAGCAGAGAAACAGAAGAAGCCTTTAATAGGACATTTATATCATCTTAAAACCACTCATAAAGCACTCACTGGATTGATTCAAATCTACAGCCACAGTGTATTTCAGGGAAAATAAAGTGAACAGCTCCTTCCCCACCCCCTTCCTTCCTTCTCCTCTGCAAGAAAAAAGGAAAAATCTCATTTAGATCTGTGTTCCTTGCTGCATGAAGCAGCAAGCTTCTTGGCAGTTTCACTGATACTTTTCTGGCTGCTAAGCTTCAAAATAGTTCTGAACCTCAGCCATTTTATGAGGCCAGCAGTGATTTGAAAATACCGATGCCTGTCGTTTACATGGAACAAGTCCTGATTTCTTGGACCCTACTGAAAAGCCATTCACCTGTAACTACTGAAACTAAAGAGATAGGGCAGGCAGTGGGAACTTGTGTACTGATGTACAACCATTTTTCCACGGGCTTTGTGGAAATTGTGCTAGGTTTCTTTTTGCAAGAGCTAGGAATATCTGGTAAGTATGTCACTGCTCTTTCATGAAACAGAATCACGTTTAATTCCTTTTATTATTGCATTCGGATGTAAAATGCTTATCAGTAGAAGATCTGGGTGCACATCACAAAATTTAGATCAGAATTAGGCAACCATTTCTGTGACAACCCCCACATAGCACCAAAATAGCTACTCTGAAAAGGAGTGATATGAGGCAGATGATTAAATGTCAGTGAATTCTAAAGACTGTTTCTACTAGGAGCACAAAGAAAGTGATCTTGCATTGTGCTCTAAAATGTCTCTACCCTGTAAGCTGATCTGCTCAGACTGATGATTCTTATGCTGTGCATTGGCTCTTTGACTCCCTTTTGACTCCAGAAGGTGCACATGTCCACTCGTGTGATCAAGGTGCATGATCTAGCCTGAAATGGCCTTCCCCGGGGAATGCTCTGCAGCTGACCTCCTTGCTTTCAACTTCAGGACTTAGAGTGCTGCAAAGGGGTAAGGGTAAGACAGGTCTGAGATAATGAGCATGGAGACAATACAGGTCCTTAAATTTCACCCAGACTGGAACTGGTAGCCAAAGAAGAGAGTACAGGTGTGAAACACTCTTGTCAGTGTTTTTTAATGACCTGGGCAAACAGATTTCAGTTAGTAGAAAACACGGCGTAAGTGCCTTCACATGCAGATTACTCAGCCATGTCATAGGCCACTTGCTGATGGGTATTAGAATGCTAGTTTTCTATTTCCTCGTAACTGAAAGCATCAGGTTTGTACAATGTGGTAAATAAATAGTTTCCTAATTGCACTGTATTTACAGAATACCTCCTATCGACTGCAGTGCATTTCTAAAAATTGCACACACTTTCCTAAGAAAATTCTGTGAACTTTATGGCATGTTATTGTCCCTTTCAGCTTTGCAGCTCCCACCGGTCTTTCCATATACCAGGTTCCCATGATAATTCTTCTCCAGTATTTATTGTTAAGCCACATTAGGCACTTAGTTTCTGTTCTAGAAGCGCTACATAGCCTGAACAAAACCAAAATCCCCAATGATTCTCACCAGTGGTCACTTGAATAAACAGAATTGCCTTGAGCAGGCAAGACTCCTGTTACTCAGTATGCTGAACAAGTAACTAACTTACTGTATTTTATTCTGCAGACAGATTTGCAGTCTTCTCTTCTACCTGGGAGAAACGGCATTCTTAATGCAAGCCACATGATATACTTGCCTGTACATACCTTGAATACACACAATGACACTGAGAACAAACCCCGATCCACACAGACTGGCAGTTCTGTTGGTGCTATGGTCAGGAATAGCAGCTGCAGTGTGCTATAACTTGCCTAAGCTAAGAGTAATTACCCACTGCCTGAGACCTCACATATAATTCATGGGTCTAGATTTACTAAACCTGCAATTAAGATCAAAAGAACACATTTTAGTGGATAAAATATGGTGTGTATGATCTTTAAAAATATAGGCTGAAAATCTCAAAACTACATGCTGAAGTTTGGCTCTTCAGATACTCAAGCAATTTTGTATAAGCTGCTTCGTTTTTAGAAGTAACTAGCAATTTCTTTTTCATTTGTGAATGTTTAGTATTACCGACAAGTAGGCCACCTATCTGCAAGTGCCTAAATATGGACTGAGAAAACTAGGTTTTGGCACCCAGATACAAACACTGCGTCTGTGAAGTTTCTATTCATTGTGAAAATTTGCTTTTTTTTTCTCCTCTGAGTGTAAGCTATTTTGCTCTCATGAAATTGCTTTTTTCCCCCTCAGCTCAGATGGTTGCAGATATTTCCCAGGAAAATCCACACAGAACAAAAGTTTGCAATCTTTCTTGAGTTTCATGGTAATGTCCTATTCTGGCAGGGAAAAAAAATACTTTGTATTCATAGACAGACAAGCTGGCAAGTTTAAAAGCCATGACTGAAATCATATTCTGGCAAATAATAATAATAATTAAAAAATATTTCTGAAGATTTTAAACTTCAGGCTATTAACAAAAATAAAGGCTCCCCACCCCAATATGTTTCTAATATAACTGTCTTATCCTTTGTTTGTTTTAATGATGTCTTAATACAAAATAGAATATGCGTCTGATTTTTAAAATCCACCACATATTTCATCACTTTAATCCCAACTGAATAATGTAGTAGATAATACTGGGAAGACCAGTGGTAGTCCTGTTTTTTAATATTTTATTCATTTAAAAATGCATATTTTGATCATTTTCTCTAAAGTTGCCACAAAATTTTCAGTCTGCAGACTATTTTGGTTAAAGTATGAAAAAAACTGATGGCAGAGTTCAGATTTGCCTTGAGAAAGGGTGGATGAAGTTTTACTTTTCCCTCAATTTTCTCTTTATTGTAAATACATTTTTCGCACACTTACTTGCACATTAACATTTCACATTTCTTTTTTCTGATTCATCTTCATATATTTTCTTATGATTTGTGAAATCATATTTATTCAAACAACACTTAAACACATGCGTAACTTTGCAGTTGTTTCAAGTTATATTTTAGACTAAGTGATGCCATGAATAGGGCTGATCTTATCAGCATGTCTCAAAGATTTTCTTGAATTGGGTCTTTTGTCAGTAGAAGAGCCACTGTAGATAACTCTGCTCCTTCCATATTCTGCTTTGAATATTTCATACACATCCATTATAGAAAAGTGAATCCTTTTTTATGAAGACCAGTTTATTTTAAAATAACTAATGCATTAGTATTGTCTTATTCATTGAAGCAGAAAATGTTACTATCTTYAAGTTGCCTAAGGTCCCGCTCCTTATGTTGATCTCATCTGCGTACTGCAACATATGAAAACATTTTTTTTAGTATCAGGTTCAATGTGCTGTAAGACTTTTCAGTTCATAACAGCAACCAGTAGTTTTTGTTAACTGTCTTTTTAACCAACCTGCTTGTATAGGTTTGACTATGTATGTCTGGCTTCAGCAGAATTGTTGTGCCAGTTGTAACATCCTTGCTTATTTTGTTCCATGCAATTCAGTATCCTTTAGGCTTCTAGATTTATTTGTTTCTTAACCGGCAAGAAAGAAAATCTTATCTGCTATTAAAATTTTCAGCCATCTATGATTTAATTTTGCATTTGTATTTGACATGTCATGTCTACCACTAAATTATACAGCAAAAATGAAAACATTTAGTGCTTAACAGTCTGCATGGGTCAATAAAAAAAATATGCCTGATAAAACTCTATTTGATAAACGTGCCAAAAATGACATGTAGAAGCTGGGTGTGTAGATTCAAGGTAAGCCGAGGGATTTCTTGATAATACTGTAAATGTGGACACAGAGAAAATCTGTGACAGTTACAATGTTTTCATATGGACTTACATACAGATAGCAAGCACCAGGATAAAGAAATGGATTCTAAAAAATGCGTGTTTTGAAGCTTCAAGGCTGAAAAAAGAATGTAATGGTTTAAAATACAAGTGGCCCAGAGTACTACAGAACTTACTACATGACAGTCATAAGCAACTACCTTTAGAAATAACATTCAGTAAGTACCAGATCACAATGACAAAATATCTTCCTTTGAAACTTCGCATCACCAGCTATGTATTAACACATTACTCAATTGATTTTATTATCACATTCCTCTAAACACTGTTGCCATTTGGAGATGAGTAATATCATCAAGCATTGCAGAAAAATCGTGGAACCTTCAGCTGTTATCTCAGGGGGTAAAAAATCATTCCAACTTGTTGAATTTAAAACCATCTTGAAGGTGAGATACAGCACTTTTAAGTATCTTTTTAAGATTCCAAATCATTAAAAAAACCGCTTAACTAGCCTTAAAAAAACCTATAAAGATGGATTTTTAATTTACGTGAAAGGAAAACTTGTGACACCTCCAGAAGTATTAAAATGAAAACTGGACCTCAGCCATTTCCAGAGGTTTCATATTATGTCTTTGGTTTAGGATTCTACCTGTCCTCATTTAAATTATCTAGGATCAAATTCTACTCATCTTGTAAGTAATAAAACAGATATTATTGGTCCAGCTGCAGGGCTAAAAGTTTGTGCTGTGTGGTATCCAGGAAAGCCCAAAGCATATTCTTCTGGTGAGTATTCAGTGCCTCAGAAGGAAAAATGAAAACCCCTAAAACCCAGGAACACAAAAGTAAAAGTTTCTTCATGTCATTCATAAAGATATTTACATTGCATCTTCATAGCAGTTTCCCTAGGACCAAAACAATTAGGGTATTCAAAAAATTAAGTCTTTACAGTGACTTAATTGGTTTTAAAGTTAAGATGGCATAACATTCCTATGCGCATTACCTACGTCTGTCATTTCCTTTAGAACAAGGAGCGTTATAAAATGAGACAAAGACTCCCTTCTCTATAAATGCATATGAAACTGCCATACTATATGAAATTAAGGCTTTTACTGGCCCACAGTCTATACTAGGATATCTACAATTACACAAAACATTAAGTGTCCTAATTGGATTACTTTGGACAAAAGTAATAAAAAGGTAATAGTACACGGTAACAAAGCATCCTCAAAAAGCGATATTTACTACGCTATTCTAAAAAAAGCCAGCTAAGAATTCAGCCAGGAATTGATGTCAGATTCACGCTTTAAGATTAGGAACTTCATGTTCAATCATTGTTTGTTACTGAGATACTAAATACATGTTGTTTTGCTGTCTTCAGCTGTCTGTTCTCATTCAGCGTTTACATGTACCTTTGTCACCTTCAAATGGGTTTTATTTCACCTAACTTTAGACATCTGGAAGACAGTCCTCTAGTCAAATGTAGGCATCTAGGCTTTCTCTCACTGGAGTTGACAGAGAAAATAAAGCACCTGCAAAAGGCAATTTATGTCACTTTTTCTAGAAGGAGATGGTTTGGAGTGATAGGTGCCTGCCCACCACAGAGGTACAGTATGACTGGCTGAGGTTGGATCCCTAACTTTTGGTAGTTAGTGAGAAGAATCCCACTGTAGTAACTAAAAGGTAGAAATGTACGTGCAAGAGTTCAGTCATGACATTGTCTAGTTGATGTTCCTGCAAATGAAGATATAATACCAAAATATGAATTCGATGTACAGATGATGGCTCCAAAGCCAGTCCAAACTACATATATCAACATTTACTCTTGAAATAGAACAACGCCCACCACCTTGCTTCTTTGGGTAGGCAAATTTTAATTTTTTCCTACGGCTCTGACGTAGTTTTATATCCAGYTGCTGTGACACCAGAACCCAAAGAACCATGAACTGAAGTACTCACTCTCATACCCCAGTCTCCTCCCCCATGTGTGATTCTCACATAGGGGAGCTCCAAAAAGTTACCAGTGCTTAGCACAGTTGCAAGAAGCACACTTGTCCAGGTTCTCTGTTAACRTCTGCACAGCTGGGAGTAAGACTCCTGTGATACTGCTATCAATGGACCTCCAGGATGTTGGCTATTCCAACAGTATCTCCACAGCCATTCTGGAAAATTTGTGCTGTTGCAATAGCTTCTGCCTAGGAAAACAAAAATATAAAAGTAGCTATAAAAATAGCAATACTTCATCTATCTGTTTGGAATGGCAAAGAAAGAGAAGATAATTTCAGTTTCGTTTCAAATTTTAATGACTTTCCATAAAGCCCTATCATTTTGGGTACACACCCTGTGTTTACCATACTGAKGTATTTATAAACACCAGTCTTTTCTACCTCTTAGCCTTTGTTTTGCTAGGCGAAGCTCTTTCAGTCTCCTCTCATAAGACCGACTCTTCATTACCTTTAACGCTCGTTTAGCATCCTCCCGCACCTGCTCTCATTTTTCTCAAATGTACTTTTTGAATAAGCTGAGTACGGCATCTCTGATCAGATCTTGTGCTTTCTGCTTTTCCATAGATCTCTACTGGAAATACCTCAGTCAATATATYCTAGGATCACATTTGTCTTTCCACTGTAAGACCCTGAAACCACAGACATTCTAGTGACCCCTTAGAACTTCTTCACTTCTCTGACTCTCACCACTACGCCTTAAGGCACCTTTAGGTGACAAGCCTTGGAGCATGAAGTGCTCAAGACAGGAGCTTTGTTTGATACAGAACATATGTGCTTAATTTTATATATGGTATATAATTTCATCAGCTTGAGTTAGCTTTGTAGGATCTTGGCCTATCTCCTCAGTCTATAAATAAATAATGACAGTTTTATAAATAAATCAGTTTCTAACCAGCTGAAACTGTGTTATCTTTGTAGCTTTTACCAATCAATAGAGCAGCGTGAATGACAGGCACAGGTTCTGCAGTTTTAAAAAATCTGGTATAACAATAAATAAATATAGTTACATGTAAGAACCACATAAATATTTTGATGCACTAGCATAAAATACTTCATATGGCATTTCAGAATACGCCCAAACCCTTTACATCCATGGTAGGCCAGCAAGTGTTTTTTAGCTGGCGGTTCAATGTTCTCCCAGTGTAAATAGATGATCAATCATTCTTTGTTGTTATTGTTTTAAAGAATAGTTTGAAACCCGATTCACAGTAAGCGTTCGTACTGCCTGTTCTTTTTGTTCTCTTATCAATACAAGTTTTAATATTAAAAAAGTTCATTGTTTTCATCTGGCTGCTGGAGTCTACATGTTGAGCTCTACTGCCGTTTCTGAAGTTCTTGGTTGGTGGGAGAGTGCGGGTGCAAGCCTGCAGAAGAGACCGAAACTCTGTAAAGGCAGGAAGTAAAGAGCGTATCAATCTACTCAGTGAACAAAAACAAATAAAAGCTGAAGTGGAGAAAATCCATTCCCATGCCGAGAATGATTGTATTGCAGCGTAGAGCTTGCATGAAGATGAATTTGAATTTCACCTGCCTTCCTGTCCTGCTCACTCACAGGAAGCTTACGGATAGCGAAACTCCAGTGTCTCTTTTGAAGCCTGATGCAGGGCAAAAGCGTAAGACAGTGTGTCTCTACTGTTCTTGCGTCAGGACATCTGTACGTATCATTTTTCCACAAGACGTCATCTGAAGAACGCTTGATTTTAACTACGTTGCCACGAACGGGCCTTGCCGTGTTCCTGTCGCTACCAGGAGGACTCCATTCCTCCAAGTCTCTTTTCTGGCATGGGTTGAGAGAACACAGGAGGGTGACAACAGCCAGACAGTAGATCTGAGACCTGCTGCCTGTCAGTGGTCCACCACAGATGAGCACCCAGTGCGAGGGCTGAAGGCCAACAGGCCCTTCCCCACCCTGGAGGGAAGCATGGAGCCGTCTGATCGCCGAGGGGAGATGGCCGGGGGGAAGAGGGCTCTCTGCTTTCCCCAGTTTTTGCTTGGGAGGAGGACTCCGCGCTACTGCCTCCTTGCAAGGTACGGGGTGCTGCTCCCCGACTGGGGAGGAGCCGCCTCCTACTCACCAGGGGTGTCCGTCCCCCTCTCTCTCAGGCGTGCCGGCCCCGGGGGAAGCGCAGTCGTGCCGGGAGAGGGCACCCCCTCAAGCCCCGACCCCTTTTCCTCCGTCCCCGCCGCCGCGGCCCCGGGAGGCCCTGCGGGGAGCCCCGCGGCGGCGGGCGCGGGCCAGCCGCCTCGGGCTGGAGCCAGCGGGCGGCGCCCGCGCGGGCCGCCGCCGCCTGAGCCCTCCGCTCCCCCACGGGAGGGGGAGACATTGCCGGCGAGAGGAGAAACTCCCCCTTCTACACCCTCCACCCTCCTCACCCCCCCGCCTTCCTCCTCTGGGGATACTGCAACGAGGCAGCAGAGCGCTGCCGCCTCCCCCTCAGCCTCCCGGTGCGCGGCGCGGCGGGGGCCCGGGCTGAGGGCAGCCGTGGTGCCGGGCAGCCCCAGCGCCCTCCCCGTGCTTTGAGTTACCCCAGGGAGGGGGCAAGGCAGGCAGAGAGCGGGGCGGGGGGGAGCGGAGGGGCAGGGCTGCGCGCAGATGAACGCTGCTCCTGCGAGATGCTGCACGCCCAGCTCCCTGCCGGAGGCGGGTAGCAGCCTCTGCCTCCGCCGGCTCCTGCCTTTGCAAGGCTGTTGCTGCCGCTGGACGCAACCTTCTCCCGACATGGAGCTGCTGCCGCCGCCGCCGCTGCTGGAGTGAGTGAGTGCGACGGGCAGAGCTAGCCGGCTGCATGGATGGATGTGTTTAGCTTTGTGAAGATTGGGAAGCTCTCCGGGTAGGTGTTTGCTGCGGCCGCTGCTGCTTCGCGACCCGCGGGCGTCCCGCGGCTGCAGGCGCTGCCCCTGCCCGGCGGGGGCGGGAAGGGGTGGGGGGCTGGCCGGCGTGGGGAGCGCCGCCGCCGCGCTCAACTTCCCTGGCAGCGGGGCGAAGGTCTGGGGGTCGGGGTGGGGCGCTGGGCGCTCGCTGCCGCTGGCACCGGCCGGGGCCGCGCCGGTGGCTCTGGCGGGATGGGTCGTCGCCCTCTCCCTTCCTAAGGGACGACGAAGGCGTCCCGCGGCGGGCGCGGTGCCCGCCTTGAGACGCTGGCGTGAAGGGGCGACCAGAACTGTTCTGAAATTGCAAAAGCGGCGACGGGAGCCGGGACCGGGGCGGGGGTGGTCGCGCCGCCTCGGCGGGTGCGGTGCGCGTAACGGTCACCTGCCGGGGAGGGGGGGGCGAACTTGTGGGGGAGCGGGGCACCGCCGGGCCGGGCCGGGCCGGGCCGGGCCGCGGGGGAAGGGGCGCGCCCGGTCCTCCGCCCCGCTCCGCTCCCGCGGTACGCGCCGCTTCGGACACGCCGGCTCCTCCGGGAGCGATATTTTTAGAGAAGTGGTGAAATCATCGCCAGATCATCGTGAGCGCTGCCCCTCTGCCGTTTCAGACGATGATGGGCGCTGGGGCGCGAGTGGATTTGGCGTCTCTTACCCCCTGCTTGTAAGGCGTGTACTTCTCGTTGTTTAAAGGGGCACTTGATTAGTATTGTTTTTCTTTTTTCTTTGCTTTCCGAATAAATCTTCCTTTTAACGGCCTCGGAGTTGTGGTCTCTTATCCGTAGGCTGTTGCGTTCGCAGCTAGTTGCCAGGCCCGAAGCTGCACAGATGGATCAAGGAGCACAACAGCCCCCGTTAAAACGTTCTCACCGTAGTTAAACGTAACTGGAGGTAGYCCTTCTCAGTAACGGGGGAAATCGCGCTTTATCTCAAAGATGCAGTATAAAAGTACTCGAGTCACAGGATTTTTTCAGGCTTCTGGTGCGGATAATCTGCCTAAAGGATTTAGCTTTGATCACAGTAACTAGGAGTGTTTTGAGTTCTTATGATTCAGTGGTTCCTACACCATAGTTACTGTATCCTTTTCTGTTTATGAAGCGCATATGAGGCTGAAAGTGGATGTTGTACAGAAGGGAGAAAGGCCTTGTTAAGGAAATACAAAAGGTAGCTTGCTCCAGTGACGCTCAGGTAGGGAGCTTGTCAAAATGACAGATGGTCTTTTAAAAACAAATATTGCATGGCTGGAAGTTACGGAGTGCCACAGGTGCAGGTGTAGCCTTTATCCCCCAAAATTCCCACCATCGCACCTGGCTGTGATTACAGCTCTGCTTGTGGCGATGCCAGCGCAGAACAGCTGCTATCATTCAAGCACATCATTGTCTCATCCTGCTCACAGCAATTTTACGTGATGTGACGGCTACAACATTAGCAGCCTGCTTGGCTTTCCTTGGGTCGTGTTCCCAGCTGATAGCGCTAGAGCTGCAGCAGCAGCAGTAGTAGCTACAGTGGAAACTTTGAGGAGAGGGAAAATATGCTCACGTAGATAAGGAGCAGGTCACGTAGTATGATATTTCTTTCCAGGTAACTGAATTGCTTGACCTGTTTGTTTGGAAACAGTGTTTTAGAAAAGCTCCCAGATATTCGTGTCACACTTGAGCTAGAATCAAAGGGAGAGAAAGGGATATGCCGCTTGGAAATGTTATTAAGTCAGGTACATGGCAGTTTTTATAGAGAGAAAGAGTAAGCTTCGGTCTTTGTTGGCGTGTACAAAATCCGTAGCTTTCTGCATACTTGAAGACACAGCTGTTGCCAATACTGAGATTTGTATTTAAGTAAAGGCAGATCATGGCATTTCTCCAGAAGAACCTGAAAGTTCTTTCTGAAATGAAATCCCAAGTTTCAAAGCTTGTACCCGGCTTCACTTGATTCAGGGATATGAAGTACTTAAGGACCGAGTTTGTCTTGTAGATTGCAGTACATAATTTCTGTACTGAGCTACCCTTTTTGTTTCTAATTTTCTGGTTGTTAAATGACCTAATAGTTTACATAGGACTTTACTTGCTGTTTCCTAGGTAACAGCTAGGTATCTGTTCCAATTTTAGGAGAGCTTCATGGAGCAGACAGGTTCCAGTGTAAACCCCATTTTTAATCCCTCTGTGCGTTTGGGCTGAAAAACTAGTTTGTCTGAAAATGCTGGTTCTTTCTTTGCTGTTAGAAGGAAGGCCTTTCTGAAAGAAAGCAGTGAGATGATAAACAGTATTTAACTGAGAGTGTGATCTTGCAGGCAGATTACCTACAGAAAGGTGTGTTGAACTTGGCTGGTACTGAACTTTTTTATGACTTTCAGTCTTTTTAAATTTTATTTTGCTGTGCATTTAGATCTCATTTTAGGTTGCAAGCCAGCTATTACAGTTGTAGTCTGCAGCCTTGATTCCGCAGGCAGTGGCACGGATAAGCTCTGTTATGCATGGCTACTGGGAGGGCTACTTCTTAAAGTCATGGTATAATGTCAATAGTTGTGGTGAGAATTTAAATTTTGCCTTGATCAATTAATGTGTAAGACTTTTTATCTAGAATAAGCTTAAGATAAACTGTTAGGTGGCTACTGGATATAAAATTTTACGTAGCATACATAAACCATTATTATGTTTTAATTATCTGTGCAGTTTTTTTAGGTGGTACCTGTGTGTGTAGGGTCTTTTAGAGACTCTCACTTCTGCAACTGCTTCAACAGTGGTCCACAATTGCTGGGTGAATGGGGCGTATGGGCATAATCTGGAAAAGGGATGTGTGCAGAAATGGAAGAGAATGCTAAATTGGTCTTAGGACAGATGTGATCTTTGGTAATCTTTTTCTTTCCTTGCCTTTGTAGTCTGTCATGTTGTGTACTATGCATCAAATATAGATGCTTCATGCTAAAGTTTCTGTTGATTTCTAAAGATTGGAGATATCCACCTGACATTGAAAACAAAAATATTGTGTAGAAGTACCGATGGCAGTTTCACTGACATAGCCTCTCCTCCCCCCCGCCCCTTTTGGAAATTCACCAATCTAGTAATGGTCTGGAATAATTGTTTTGGTATAATCTCGAGGGGTCATTCTCTGGAGGAAAAAAAATAAAACCCTTTTCTTGTGATGAATTTCCAAGTGTAGAGAATGATTGACAAGCCTTGTTTAACGGATCAGTACTCTGATGTGGAACTGTACAAGGCAGGTGAATATTTCTGTAGTGTGGGCTACGTAAGCATGTATGGTGTGGTAGTGTCTGTAATTTGGGAGGGAGGATTAGTAGGATAGATAAGGTGCACATAAAAATGGCCAGATTAGGTTGGATCAGAAGTCTGTCTTGCCTGGTATTCTCTCTTAATTGCTTTTAGCAGGTGCTTGGGGAAGGAGTAGAATGAGCACAAGTATGGAGTGGTGATTCTTGAGCAGAGGTATCGGGAGTGGAGGAATGATGGTGCTGCTGTGCCGAATATGAAATGGAGCATTTTCAGATCTAGGTAAATCTAAGTAACGGGCACAGTGTTYGTGACGTCTGTAGAGGTCAGTTCTATTTCAGAGCTTTCATAGCAGGATATAAAACTTCCATATGGAAAGATGGCTGTCTGGATACCACCTGAATGTGACTGAGTGGGGTAGTGACCCTCCAGAGTTGGGATGCATAGTTCCCGTGCCCCTGCTACTGGTTGTAGCTCTGCCAAATAACACTAGATAGAAAATAACATGATTGTCCACATGAGTGGCCATCAGTCTGTAAGCTGTGGCAATACTGGTAAGGGTGCGTTGGACGTCTCTGTCACACAGTTACCTTTGCGGGAGAAGTTCTGAGCTCATGCGAGCCATTTGTCACCAGAAAGGAAGCCTCCCAAAAGTAGGGCGGCAGTATGGGGTGAGAAGTAGATGTCTGCACTACCTCATTGTGGCTGTTAAAAGTATAATTAATGGAAAGTTAACCCCGTATAACAAACAGGAGGATACCAGCAAGACTTGGACCCATCCTTACCAGCGATACTAATTTGTGGTATGTGGTAGGTAAATTGATCATACCTGGATCTTTACTYCTCTGCTCAAGTTTTGCATTGCCATCCATTATTGTTGAGTTTAAATTTATTCCATTAAAAACTGGATATGAATAGCCATATCCCTGCTGTGCCCCTTGGAATCTGCTTTAAAACAACAACAACAAAACAATTCTGTAACCCTGCAAGCTCTTCTTTTCAGAGAGCACTCAAATACAGCTTTTTTCCTGTGATTGTGCTCACCCTGAGGCTGGGTTTCTCACTGAGGAGGAATCTCTTTCAAAGTCCTTTTTCATTGGGCTGGATAAATCTCACGTTCTCATCTTTTGTGCTTACCTTTCCATAGCTGGGCATCTCTAATCGGGTAGATTGACTTGGTACCTGCACAAACATTTGGGCTTTTGGGTTCTTACTGCTTCTAAAAACGAAGCAAGTCTAAACAGACTCCAAATCTCAGTCTTACATTTGTTGTCTCGTTTTTCAGCCTTTGTAGCCCTGTGCTTGGTCCTGTTCTCTCCAGATACTGTCTTTAGATGTCCTGCCAAACTGGTGTGAAAGGTCCTCTCCCAGAGCTGTCTTAAAATATAACAAACCAGAAGCTGTGTTTGTAGATTCTGAATGCTAGGCTCTGGTTTTTACAGGGAACAACGTTGCTTGGCTTCATGGTTTAGTTATTTTTATGTGGCCAAGCAGATGTATGTTTTCCAGATTTAAGGTTCTGAAATTAGTCAGTCTGTTGTTTGATTTATTTGTTGTTGTTGTTGTTGTTGGTTTTTTTTTTTTTTTTTTTTTAAGGCATTTGAGAAGATTTTGGGATGCTTATCTATGTTTTCTTTAGTTTATCAGAATAGCATCTTTCTCTACCTGTGATTTTCCTCGTCATGTTTTTATTTTGCTGTGATGTTTAAACAGCCACCTTAATGGAGAGACAATTAAAAGTGTACTTAAGTTACTGATGCTATTTTACATACAATTTTTGGAACAATTTTATGATTACTCTTTGAAATGACAATATCATAGCTTGTAAGTTATTTTCAGTATTTACAAAAGACTGTGTCAGTAAGAAAGCCTATGATTATCCTTTTTATACTCAAAGGAGGTAATTAAATTCTAAAAAGGATTTTATTACACTGGATGATAATTCAAATAACTATGAATTCATTTCACCTTTTTTTCTTGAGAGGACCGCATTACATTTAGTGAAATATTTGTCTATTCACATCAATATAAGAGCTTTACCTTATTTTATTATTTGTCTGTTTCGTTAGCTGACGCACATAATAAAGACACGTGCTTTAATGTCTGTGATGTTAGGAATGTTGTATGTCATAACAGCTTCAGCAGTTTAGAGATTTATTAAAAACATTCCTTATATTACGAACTTCTGTAAACTTCTCAAGTGGCCAGTGAATGATGATGCAACTCTGCTAAATATGTATGTTCTCTAAATACTGTTTGCCTAGTGATACAGTTCTTAAAAGATGTAACCAGAAGTAACCTTGTCTCTGGAAATTTTTGAGAAAGCAAAAAAATGGAAAACAAACTCCACAAGTAATGCTTTTATTTCCCCCTCTTCTATTAATTACTAAAGAAGATGGAATGAGAACTTTGAGAATGGATGCTCTGATTTAAGAACAATCAAAGCATGTGTAGGTTCAGTATAATATTTTCATTTCTAAGAAGACTGGTCTTCCATTTGCTTTTGGTTTTTTTTGAAGAGCTTCAATCTGTGATGTCAAATCCTTAGTGACATGGTTGAATCAAGAATCTTGGGATAGTTTCTTTTATAATTGCAACTTGCACCAATGTTCTCGTGTGTGCATGTTTAAGTCAATCTGTTCATATTCTCATATGGTTTGAGAAGATAGATAGTTTTTTTCTTTCCTCTGTATTCGCTGGTACCAGGAAGAGCCTGAGGTGTTTTATAGTTTTTTGTTTAGTTTTTGGGGGTTTTTTGTTTGTTTGTTTGGTTGGTTTTTTGTTTGGTTGTTTTTTTTTTGAGAATCCTGCTTATCTTTTCAGTCTGACAGATTCATGTGGGAAATTTCAGTTAAGTTGAAAAAAATTCCTTAACCATAACAGTAATACAAAATGCGGGTATGTTTCCATGTTTTACAACATTCTAGGTCATTATAGAAGTGCACCAAGCTGTTCGTAGAAGATACAAACCGTTACCTGAAATAATGAGTGGATAATGCATGCTCTCAGCTCTGCTGGTAATGTGGCAGAGAAGGGGTATTTTACTGCTCTTGACAGCATTTTCAAGTAGTTATGTCAGTGTATCACAACTTGGTATCTGACTGATGTGATGAAGAATTGAGTAAAGCCATGTAGGAGCTACCATTGCCTATAAAATGAACCATCATCTGGGAAGGATCTGTAACTGTTGAAGACAAATAATGCAAAAAATCAACTGTGAAGAAGGGGGAAAAAGAATTTTGGTTTCCAGTCCTACATACTCTGTCATGCAAAGTAGCTCTATTAAACTAGGCGAGACCATCCAGGTACATGAATTACTGGTTTTCATGACTGTTTGCACATAAGCAATTTGGACCTACCACAGGATGGAAACTTCTGGTGCTGCTATCAGTGTTTAAATATTGTAGGACATGCCTTGAATGGGAAGGGACTTCTGATAATACCGAATAGTACTTAAAGCTGCGTTTTATAATCATGAGTAATTGTGATTAAAGTTTTCTGAGGTACCTTGAAGAAATCTGTGAACTCAAAAGGTTTTACGTTTATTGAAGGCATGCTTGAAGACTTTTAAAAGAATCTGTGAGACTCTGTTTCTGATAATTATTCCATTGACTGGAAATGAAGCAAAATAACAGTGCCAATARTATAAATTTCAGTTATTAATTGAATGTTCAAATCCTAGTGAAATCAACACTGCTTAAAATCTAAACATGTGAAAGTACACTGGAGCTAGAAATGTGAAGTAGTCTGGGACTCAAAAGTCTCTCTGACCTAAATCAGGACCTGGTGTTGTAGAAGTCTCTACCGGTATTGCTTTAGTGCAGAGTCTATAGAAACTCCCTTTAATAGGTTGATTATTGGCTATAAAACCAGAAATTTATTTTCATTAGTTCTAATAACCAACAAAGAGGAATTTCAGGGGAAAAAAAAGTTTTGAATGAGTAAGAACACTCTGAACACGTAGAATGAGCGTGGTGGAGGGTAACGCAAAGCTGCATCCTATTAAGTATATTTTGCTGGTGACTTAAAATAGGAGAGGGAAGTGATAAAAAGCTGATTAGTATCTTTTAAGAGAAGTCCCGTGTGAGATTTATGGCTTGGACAAAAATAACTTTTTTTGATGGTACGGAAAATGATTGCTGATTGACTTGGGTATTTTCACAACTGTTTTAAGAGTTAATAGCTTTAAATGAAACACTTGCTTTTCTTTTTCAAAGAATTCTATTATTATAAAAGCATTGTCAGTGGGTACTGAATGCAAGCGTTTTCATTTTAATTATTATAAAGTTAGTGAGGGGAATTGCTGGGTATCAGTTTTAGCTATGGGAGTTTGGGGAGATAAGGTTCTGGAGAATAGGTGAATATCTTGCAAGATTTTGAGAACCATTGGTAAAATGGAGATTTATAAAGAGAATAAAAAGGTGGTGAAGACAAAGAAGCAATATTTGTATGCTAAAGTCAAGTGTTGAGAATAAATCCTTTTATGATCTTCTGGTTCTTGATAGAGTTTATTTTTGGGTTCTGCTTCAAATTTTTGAAACTTTAAGGGAAAGAGACTTGGGGTAATGGAATGTATTATGACTTTTTTTTTTTTTTTTTAAGATATTTATAGATACAAAAAGTAGATATGTGTGGATTGATGAAAACTACTTAGTGATTTACACTAACAATCAAAAAGGCCAAGAAAGTGTCCCTTCTGTTCTTCAGAATTTATTTCTCTGTATGTACTACTTTGTGGTTTTGGTGGGTGGGGGAGAGAAGACATACTAGTTGAAAATAACCTTGTTTAGGAAGAAAATGTAAAATCAGTATTAGTAAAATTTTGTAGTRCTGATTGTACCCTGTTTAGGATGATGATTTTCCAGAGGTTTTTGCATGATTTAGTTTTTATTGTTCAGATGAACTGTCAGCCTTTCTCGTGTAAGTGCTTACACATTTATATAAAATACTTTTCCAGCATTATGCAGCCTGTAAGTTTTTGCTTACCTTGCTTATAGATTTTGCAGTTTCACTGTTTGTTTTTAATCTTGAATTTGTGATTATATTATTCTGGAYTTGGCAGTACTCATATGTTTAGAGAGCAAAATGCCCATTATTCTATGGTAGTAAATGCTACCAGAAGCACTAACAGTTGCACCAGCCATGTAGAACAACCTAGGCGTGTATTACAAGTCTGAGCTGTGGTATTTGACTGAAATAGATCAGTAGAGAACTGGAGAAGAAATCTGGAAATAGTCTGTATCTAAGAAGATCAGCAGAGCCAGGCTGCTTCATGTTTACCTGAATGCCTGAACAATGGCACTGACTTTGGCTTGCTCTAAATGAGACTATCGCAATCCTGATTTTCTTGAAGCATCCATAGCAGGAGCCGTAAGAGAGTGGAGATCGCAGTTGCACAGAATAGCCTGCCCCAATAGTGCTAAAGTTCAAATTTTTCTTTGCTTGTGATGTTAGGCCTTTATCCCACAAAAAATGAAAAGTTACTATAGCACTACCTTTAAGGCCTTGCCTGCTCCAGAAAGAAGTGGGCTGTTTGTTTAACACTGTAATGCCTAACAGGTTGTACAACTTTAGCACAGAAAAGACAAGAGTCACTTGTTTTGGCTGGGCGATGTGACTAATCAAGTCAAAATGTAGTTTACGTGTTCAGGTAGAAATGATCAAAATTCACATGCTTTTTTTTTTTTTTTACTGACGTTAGGTTATGGATCATATGAAAATTGTAATTTAAAGGCATCTGCTCTTCTTGATTTTTATTTTTTACTTGTTGAAACCCTCAGATGATGTTAACCAAAATGTTAACTTTTATCTTTGAAGAAAAACAATTTTTTTTCCGGGGAGAGAGGCAGACAGTTTTCTCATGAAGTTGGCTATCTTATCTGCCTAGGTTTTTACTTTGCGTTATGTATTGTACGTTACCTGTCATGTTTACAAGGGGTGCACTCTCCTCTGCCAGGGCATACAGTGAAGAGGGACAGAGAAGAACTGCACGTGGGGAATGATCTGTACTTGGCTATTCTGCTTTGAGGGCAGGGTGAATAGGGGCTACAGCGTGTAATAGGGGAGGAGCGGCAGAGGTAGGAAGAGAGAAGAAATTGGACAAAGAAAGTTAATGAATGTTCTATTGAACGAGGGCTTATTTGCCCTGAGTGAATTGAAGTAATTGTTCAAGACTAGCAGATCTTTATGTGAAGATGAACTTGCATTGTTGCCTGGGTAGGAGTTTATTTGCTTCATAAGGCTGGTTGAATTAATTGGTTAGATGTGCTGTAATCTGCGTGACTGCTATTTAAAAAAAGGAAAAGTTCACTCCAGCGTTGCAACAGAAAGAACTATCATCTTTTTTTTTTTTTTTAAGGTCTTGAGTTTCTTCTTGAAACTCTTTCTTTCTCCAAGGGGTTTCTGGTGGCTGAGCTTGACCTAGCTCAACACATGAAATAACAAGGTGGTCCCTGTCTCCCTGTGTATCTGCTGCTTAACAGACACTGTAATCAGGATGGTGGGTTTTCTCAGGGTGAAGCTCATCCCCTGCACTTGATGATTGGTGAGCCCTGTGACTTCGCCCCCCCACCAAATGCAGATAACTTGACTGCAAAATCTGTAGTAATTGGGGAATGTGCTTACGTTTTATTGTGGCTAAAAAAAATTCCCCCAAAACAGAAAACATTTGTGTTTTTCATTGGTATGGGGAAGAATTAGGAGTAGGGTCTGGCACTCTGAAGCACTTTGAGGGGGCACTTCTGTAATATGGTCAGCCTGATGTAACTACTGATGGCAGGAGGCCTCACGAGACTGTGGGGTCTGATCTCTGCTTTCCTCTGCTTTTTTTTCCCMCATCTTATTCCCTGCAGCCCTTTATGTACATCTTACACGTGGTGAGCTACTTCAGGGACTAAAACCACTGGAAAACTGGTTTTGGTATGTTTCTTTTCTGCTGGTATAGATATCTAAACTGGCCTGGCAGAAGTGATTGGAGCATGTTGTCTTGGGCAGCAAGGTGGAAGGGAGGAAGGAAAGTGGGGCTTTTGGCATCTGATCAGCTCTGTTAYGTTGCACCACAGTTGGTGGTGGGAGCTGCTGTGGGAGGCTGTGGAGACAGAGACCTCCATTCAATTGCCTCTGGGAACTGAGAAGTGGGGAGGCTATGTGAGAATCCCACACCCAAGCAAATTTGGGGAGAGGGGGGTATCCTGGAAAAGATGGGTTGGAGTGGGGAGAAGCTGCTTCAGCCCCTCTGAAATTCCTCAGGTCTTTCCTGGCTGTGTTGGTTTCCCCGTCTCCCACCTTCTCCTGCCTTTAGAGCCTGTTCTGCTGCCTTCAAGTGATTTGGCTTTGCCTGGGCACCTGCGAAACCAAGTGCAGGTTCTGACTGCTAAATGCAGCTTTCTTGTATTGCGGACATCCTGATGTATCAAGGTATTCCACCCCTGCTCCCGTGCCATACAGTCTAAAGAAACTGGCTTCCTATTAGTCTGAGTTGTTTTAAAAAGCAGATTTCTCTTCATATCTTTACCTTACTAGGCAGGAGAGGAGAGTGGTTGTCCAAGGGATTAATTTTCCTGCATTGCTTGTAGAAGATGAACTGTCCAGGACAAATGAGAGGTTGTTTAATTTTTTTTATTTTTTAAATAATGAACATGTGTTCATTCATAGCAGTAAGTTTGTGGTTATATCCTTTTCATGTACCTGTTTTCTAGGTTCTGGAAGCTGTCTGAAGAGATAAAAGGTTTCTTTTCAAATGCTCTATTTCTGAACTTGGAAAGAACATCCTACAGAAACTAGTGTAGTGTGTCTGTGCTGCTTCTGAAACCACAAAAAATAATTGGAGAGTATTAATGGCTTGCGTTTCAAATGCTCTTAATTTCTAAGCTGGAAATGGATGTTTTGTAGGTGCATTAATTAGTCTGAATTTGTAATTCAACTTCGAACAACGTGGCTTTCTCTTTTTTTAACACAAACAGGAGTAAACTTCAAGGAGTTTCCATACAGCGATTTTTCAGTTCCTGCTATATCTTCTGTCATTCCTTATACATATATGGCACTTCAGCAGCCCCTTCCTTGTCCACCACTTTCATGCTTTGTCATGTTTACCTATCAACTCTATGACATCATTGAAAATGTAGGCTAGAGAAGGTGGTATTTACAGGGATCTTGAAGGATACATCTAAAGGATCACTCTAAAAAAAAAAAAAACCCACAACAAGTTATTCTATTGAAAAATTTTAATTAAGAACTACTCAATCTCTTTTGGCTTGGTTTTTTTATTGTATAAAAAATATACTATATCAAGGGAAGTACTGTCAGGATGCACAATTAAAAATACCGTGGTTTTTACTTTTTTTGAGATGGCTAACATCATGCATCTGGATGACTAATATTTAGTATGTCTTAAAGAAGACCAGTTTATAAGTAATATTCTTGGAATATGAACAGTAGAATACAGGCCTGTTTTGCTTTAGTTGACACGCTTGGATAAAAAACTTCCAATGTCTTTATTTTTCATGCTGAATATATTGCGTATTTGTTTACTGAAAACAAAGTTTTTTTTTTTCAAAGCAAAACATTGATTATTATTCTTCTCTTTTGATGCCTTTAGTAGGCATTAAGGTACTGTGACAGGCCTTGTTGAGAAAGGGATTTTCCAAAAAGGCAGTGGAAATGGCAGTGTGGAAAGCTGGCATATTCTGTGCCCATGCAAATTGTTTCTTTATACTTGCCCTGTTGGATTCAAGTCATCCATGGTGCCTGGGTGTGTGCTACCTGTCGCGGTGATTGCTTAATAGATTTAATAGTAGCCTGCTATGTAAGGGGTAAGGGAGGAACCTTCACTCTTCCAGATGTCAGTGCAAGCTTCATCCTTCATCTCAACAAAAGTACTTTGTATTTATTTAATGGCAGAATGTTGATTTGCTTTTTGTTGTGTTTTCTACAGCTCATCTCGACCTCATAGTGTTCTGTGGCCTTGAAATGAATAGGCAAGTGTATGCTTGTTGAAGTGTTTCCCTTTCACTTGTGTTCATTAGCCATTAACGTCAGACTTCGTCCCATTTTCTCATGTTATGTGCTGCTTCTCAAAAAGAGAAATTGTTTTCATGTTAAATGTTTAAAATGTTTCTTTCATAGGACAAGATAAAGCAGCATTATTTTGATTTTTTTCAAATGGTTCCTAGTTCAGTGCTGCAATGAGCAGCTTTCTAATTAGAGGACACAATACCTATCCTACTGGGCATTATCTCAAAATGGCTGAAATTGATTTTAGCTGCATAAAATATTACTGGATCAACATGTGTTTACCAAGCTGTAATGATAATAACTGACATTTATTCTGTCCAGCGTTCAAAATACTCTTCTTCCATCTCTAAATGTGTGGTGGTAAGCAGAAAACAGTTTGCCTCTTAATTTCTGTAGTATGGTTTGCTGCTTTATTTCCTTTCTGCCTTTCCCCCACCCCCCTCCAATTAGTTTTCCACTCAAGCAGCTTTCTTATGCTAGATCCCCCTTTTCACGATGAGTACTTAACGCTGACTCACAAGTTGCCATGACTGCTTGGCAGTACTGGCAGGGGTGCGCGCGTGTGTGTGTGGGTACTCTGACCACGAAAAGACACCTTCTTGCATCAGATTTTTTGGTATTAATTAGTTCAATATTCTGGCTTTTAAAGGTGTCTGGGGGGAATAGGTGGTTTGTGCTTTCCTTTGTACTTATGTTTAGGGGAAAGCAATTTTGAGCATTAGACAGCAAATTTGCTGTTGGTTCTGCCTTTAGTGTTTAGTGACAGGAAGGCTTAAAGTTTGTCTAGTGTTATGTGAAACGATGAGGAAACTTCATGCTTGTTTTCATGTGATCTTTGCAAAAGTTTGGTAAGTAAGGACAGCATGGCTACTTTGTTTTTCAAATACATACAGTCATTTTCACTCTTCACTTGCTCATTTTTTACTTTGGGAACTGAATGATACAGCCCTTATAACTAAAATGCGGTGGGTTTTTTTTTTTCCCTTCCAGCCAAACTGTACGCACACTGCATAGGCCAAATAACCCCGTGTACAGCGTCTCTTTATTCACTAAGTAAATAACAGTGTAACTTGAATCGCAGCCAAAACTTTCTTTGCAGGCTTAACTGTTGCTCTGATTTCATCTGGTAAGACCTGCCTGTCCCAGATGCCGCTTCTCTTTCTCTAGTCAACCACAACCGGCCTCACATACCCCGCGTGGAATTAATGAAGYGCCTTCAGCGCAGTGCTGCAGTAGCTACTGCTGTCAGGTTGTTTGAGGGAAGAAAACCTGCTATACATTTTTAGGTCTGCTTCCCTGTGCTGATGGAGTGCTGCTGAATGTGACGATTCCCAGGCTTGGCAGACCCTTCAGCTGGGATGTGAAATTTGCGTTACATTTCCAGATGACATGATCTACTCTCCAAACTGGCAAGCTTAGTCCAGCGACTGTTTTGAATAATTTGCTGAATAACCAGCATTAATAATGACAAAGAAGTTGCGTGTTTGGGGGTACAGGGGTGTGTAAATGCACCAATGCGCACACATGCCCACTCAGCTTACTATACAGCTCCTATAAAATATGTATTGAGAGTCTTTGCTGTATAAATGTAACGGTAATTTGAGAGGCAAAGACCATATCTTTCCATTCTCAAGTTAGACTTTCATAACTCATGCCTGTTGTGTTGAAAGTTATGGTTGTTCCACAGTAGAAGAAAAAACTACTACTTCATCTCTGCAGTAAGGTATTTTTACAGTTTACTGCATGGTGACTTGTTTAGTATTTTTTGACATTTATCGACACATACAGAAAACACAAATACTCAGTGATAATGATGGTGGTCAACTGGATGGAAGACTTACCTCTGTAATCATCAGGGCCTGACTCTGCCTGGGCTCGATGTAAAGATCAGATCACAGAATTCATCTGTCACCTGGTAAAACATGGGAGAGAACTGTTATTCCAGAAGAAGCCACTAGTTCCGATTACCTAGTTGTTATGTATTTCTTTTGATGTCCTGGCTGGGGGAGGGGGGGAACAGTTAAAGGCAGTTTTTTCTATTTTATTTTCCTCTTGGAAAGAACTGTGTGTTTGTTGTCTGGTTGTCTATAGGCTAATGAATGCTGACGTCCAAATGAGGATGCGAAATCATCATCTGGTTTTGAAATTTAAGGCTGCCTTTGGCATTACATTATACCAGTTAGGTATTGGGCCTTACTGAAGAATTTTCTAAAGGACACCCTATTTCCATGTGGAATCGTCTTAAAACGTGCTTTTCTAGTGCATAATTAAAAATACTTACACACGCTATAATTAAAAATATACTTTTTATCTTTTGGTTTATAAAACTGTCTGCTTTCTTCTGTCCCGTGTCCCTATAGTGATTCTGATTGATTGCAGTGGCACTTGGTGGTGACAGAAGAGTGGATCACCTGCAGTCTGCTCAGCTTGCTTCTGGATTTAGCCAAGAGTCTGCTCCGTTGGATGGGAACTGCATAAGCATTGCCGATAGCCTTTTCTTTTTTTTTTCTTTCCCTTTCTTCTTTTTTTTCCTTCTGATTTTATCTTAAACAGGTCACAAAATCTGGGGAAAGGCTCTTGCTGAGAATGTTTAGTGTGACGTGTCTGTTAGTAATTTGGAAGGAACTTTTCGTGCATGTTGCTGGGTTGTAACTTCTTAACCATTTGCAAAATAAACCCTTGTATCCTCCTATGTTACTTGTGGAAAAACCTGTTGGCGATCAATGGGAGCATCTAAAAAACAGTGTTTGTCCATTAGGTAAGGAATGGATTAGGCAGTATTTTTTAAAGAATTACTTTGTTTCTGTTGTAATGGGGAATATATTAACAAGATCCAGTGAGATAATCCACTCTCACCTGGAACATTGTGCTTAGTTTCAGGTACTGTTTTTAAAAAAAACTGGAGGAGAGGAAAAACTTCCACGTGCTGGTGAATTATAATATTTGGGGATTGATGAAAAGAAGGGGACTTCCTTAGACATATACAAAACTAAATTTTCAGGTGAGGTAAAGTGGGGAAAAAAAAAAAAAAAAAAAAAAAAAAGGCAAAACAGACTTAAGAGAGAGAAGTTTTATAGAACAGTGTATCCAACAAAAATGAACTCCTGTTCAGTAGTTGTGCTCTTTGCAAGCCTTAGATACCACCAAGAGTCAGATCCTTCTGGAACTTTGTAGTCTGATCTAGCATTAAGTGTATTAGAATATACATTTTTGCATCATGTAATTTAACTTCTAGCTGATGAAATTAGGCAAAAAGGTTGAAAGGTCAGTCTACTGCAGATTTCAGCTATGTTTGGCCTTAGTATGAATGTGTGGATGAGGCATCATGGGGAAAATCTTTAAAAAACTTGCATTTTTGCAAGTGTTCTATTCTATTTGGGGGTGTAACATATTACTACCGCAAAGAAAACATAAGCCTTACAGCTTTCATATGCTTCATTGGGAAAAGTGTCTTCTCATCCATTTTCCACAGGCTGCTATGCGTAACACTTAATTCTTAACATAAACTGTAATTTAGAAAGGCTTACAGACTGTAGCAGTCTGTATATGCTGGTAAAAAATTGAATTTTATCACCATTTTTCCACTGGGAGAGGGTAAACAGTAAATAAAGTGTTGAGAATCTGGAAGACATGCTGTTGGTTGGCTGATAAGTGTTTGTTGGTAAATTATATTACGATGACTTATGTTTAGATTTCTCCAGGATTTTTTCTGTAGTTTAAATGTTCATTTATCTACAAGAACTGCAGAATAAATCAAAAAACATGGAGGGCAAGAGGTAAGCCACCTACTCTGGAGTGTCCGTACATTTGCTATTTGGTATGTAAAAGTGAGCTGCTATTAGCTAGTTTCACGTATGTTAACTTGCCTTCTGTGCGAGTTTATAAGCACTGTTTCTGRAGCTGTCTGCAGACCATGCAGAGTCATTTGCTTTTGAACAAATCTCTCCAGAAACTAAAATGGCTTTATGCCAAATAAGATTTGATAGGTGGTGAGGCAAGTGTGTAGGTGAACTCTAGAGCCCATTTGCCATGACCTGTGATATCTTCTAAAATTTTGGTGACTTCCTAGGCTTCAGAAGAGTCAAGTAACTTTGTTACCACAAAAAAGCATCTTTAAGTATGAGAATTTACACCACGTTCCTGAGGTTATTGAGTGTTCCAGACCAGTTCATGTTGGCTAATGCAGAATACCAGATGTCCCTGATGAGCAGATCTGGGAAACCATTTGGCGGTAGCTGGTAGGAAATATTATCAGGCACAATGGTGTTGCAGAATTTCTGCCCTTCTTTGGAGTTTGTGCATTTCATATCCCCTCTGACGGCTGGAGGTCTGAGCCAACATCTGTCGCTCCCGACTACCAGGCATTAGGATATGCCAGGGAGAAAGAATTTAGTTGCAAATGCAAGAATGAAAATGGAGCTGTGAAGAATATAATGTCTGACTGTTAAATAGTTGTAATTAGCTGGGGCACTTGCCTAGGAAAGGGAGTCCTTGGTTTCCAGCCCCTTTTCCTGGGTTTGGCTGTGGCTTTTATTCTCTCACATTCTAACACAGTCATGCAGAGCAGAGACAGGGCTTAGGGCTCCCAACACCCAGCAGCTTTTGCAGTTTCTCTCCTCATTCTGTTAACAATTCCCAAGTTGTTCTCTTRGACAAAGGTGCCTAAATTATGTTCCTCCCTCCCTTCCTCAACCTTTGCCTCTGTCTAGTCCCACTTTGTATCATATATCCCATGTGTTCCAGAGAAAACCATAGGTGATTTTACTTGCTCTTTTTCCACCCAGACTTAATATTTCCAAACCAAATACGTTTGTTAGAGGATAGTCACAAATTTCCATTTTGTTGTAAAGTAAAGCCAGATAAAGAGATCCAAATCCAGCAAGGCTCCAAAGAACATATATTTTGACAGCTTCTACCAAAATGACTTAAGAAGGCTACACTGCTGGCAACTATGGCTTTCTCAAAATAGACCTCCACTGCAGTACAACATTATGCTGGAAAAGTAAGCTGCCGTGCAGTTGGCTTTTTTCCTCCCTTCCTTTTCCTCTTGTTCTTTGATGCCAAAGTTGGTACAGATAAATAACCTAAGTTCTTGGTTTTATTATGAAAATAAATATAAAAATGATTAAAATGCATTCTAAGCTTGAAAATGAAGGCCTCTTATGCCAAACATATCCAAATATGAACATTTAACGTTAACTGCTTTTTTTCCTTATGGATGGTGCCGGGCTGTTTGTTCTGTTACACGTGATGGTATTCCAGAGCTAAAATTAACATTAGGATGGGCTTAAAAAAATTGCTGGAAGCTATTTTTGTGCCATACTTGGAAGTTGAGTACTTGGTCGTTTGTGTTGAGCAGTGAAATAAGATAAATCACTCTCATGAATACTGATCTGGGTTATTTCTATAGCGTGTTCCACTGCAGCGAGCAGTAACATGCAGGTCAGGCGTGCTTTCTTTACGGCTCTGTGTTGTTTTTTGGGGAGGGGGGGACTGCAAACAGTGCTGTGGTAGCTGTGTTCAGGTGGTCTCCGTGTCCCTACCTACAACCCTACTGTGGTTGTGCTGTATGCTCGTAAAGCCAGAAGAGGGAGCACAAATGAAGACCTTGTTTCTAAGGTGCAACGATTAGATCCATGAGGCTGCTCTGGAGCCATGGAAACACTGAGGTCACACGTGTTAAGTCGGAGTGCCTTACTCTGTTAGATGAGCGTGCATAAGGAGTGGGAAATAATGAGCGTGGTGTTGGCTCGAAAAGAGGGGAAAGGGGCATGGTGGAAGAAGCGAAAAGACTAGGAAAAACTGCGCTTGGCATGAGGACTTTTAAAGCAAAAGCAAATTATTATGTCTTAAATGGTTTACTGAGCCTGTTGTTTGAAGTTAAGTCCAGTGTATTTGTTTTGTAAGATCAGCAGTGTTTCTCATGAATCAAGAACGATTTGTATGTCATTGTGCAGACCAAATACATTGGACACGTGAGACCTTTATACTTACTAGAGCTTATTCAAATGTGTTTTATTAAATATAGCTGTTGGGTCTTATTGTAGGTCCTATAGCGTGTTTGTAAGGACTTTTTTGTTTTTTATAAGCATGCTGATTTTTAGGGGTGCTAGTTTTCAAATATGTATATATATTTATATGTACTTTTACAAATTATGTATTTTCTTACGATAATATGCAAACATTGCGTGATAAGCATAGGTAGTATTGAAACTAATCACTAATAACAAATACGTAAGGACACTGAGGTGTTGATTAAACTTTGCAAATTGATCTCCTCGATGTAGGCAATTGGTATTTTGGTCGCAAAGACCTGTTGACAGATACGCAAACTGCTGCCTACTCAAATTAGGAGACCTTTCAAGAGTATAGTCTTCTCCTGAGTGTTTTCTGAGAGTTTTAACTTTGGCTGCATTAGCTTATTCAAGGAGTGTGATATAGCTGAATGATATTTTGAAAAGAATAATTAAAAAAGCAAAGACGCAATCTTATTAGCCTCTTGCATTCTTTGTTTTTTTTTGTTTTGTTTTTCTGTTTAGTGTTGGGGTAGAACTCCAAATTTCATGTCTGCAGCTATTTGCTTTATTACCTTAGATGTGCCATTTCCAATGTTATGCCTGTAGACTTAACAAGCTAATCCGGGAGACTAAACCAGAACTGTCATTTTGAAGCTACTCAGCTGAARGCTCTTTGAAATCAGTTTAGAGAGCTTCAAGACTATTTTTGTTCCCTTTTTAATTTTTAGAGAAGATATGTTGACGTGTTATGCTGTTAGTGGTCCCTAGAAGGGATGTTACGGAAAGGTTGCCTCTCACAAGTCCACTGGAGGTTAGATCCCAAATGGACATAATTTATATTCAGGAACTATGCCAGTCAGAAGGCAGACTGGGGATGACTTAAGGATGTCCCTTTTCCTGAGACATATTTTTCTTAAACTGTATAATACTGAATTTGATTAAAGTATGCTTTAGCGCTTAAGTGAGGAAAGATGATCCGTTAGAACTGCAGTCCATGCCGACATTGCATGATATAACAGAAAGGCACCATTAAATTAGGAGTGCTAGAATAATTCTTGTCTCTTCATACAGCTTGCTTACTGTCACTCACAGAAGCTTCCAGGACTGTGGAGTATTTATACATGCTGTGCGCTATAAAAGCTGCACTCCTACAGTGTGATCTTCTCCTCTTCCTGTCTACTTGGATTGCTCTGTTAGAGATTAAGGAGGAGGTGATTGAAGCATAAATGTGAAACCATTTCTGTTTGTTTGTTTTCCCCTTTTCCCCTGAAGAGTACTGAGGCTATGAAAGATCTGTGGTGAGCTGCCAAGTGATGTGTCAGTGGCCCAAGCAGGTATGATGGGCCACTCCTCCCTCAGGATTCATATATCCCATGGCCCTCGTCCTATTTTGAGGTTCACGTCAGGAAGCATTTGATCATCCCTACAGCAAGATAGTGCTGGGCTAATGACAGCAAGTGGTGGTGACACAGGTTAATTTCACATCCTTTAGCAGATTATTGTCACGCTGGCTGTGCTCATGCTAGATACCATGTTTTAGAATTATAGAATAGCTTGGGTTGGAAGGGACCTTTAAAGGTCATCTAGTCCAACCTCCCTGCCATGGGCAGGGACATCTTCAACTAGATGAGGTTGCTCAGAGCCCCGTCCAACCTGACCTTGAATGTTTCCTTGAATTTTGTCTTAGAAGATCCAGAAGACAGCTTTCAAGGTTGTGCAACATAATGGTACCTTCGAAGTACTAACTTACAAGTAACTGTAGTTAGGTGATAAAATGTTTTGTTTATGAGAATTTATAGCTGTCAAGGTTTGTTGGATTAGAAGGGGTAATCGATGGGCTGCCAGCTTTAGAGTGAGCTTTGGCTCCCATCAGGTCACAATGCAATTGCAACTCCAAGTGCTTCTTGAGCGATCTTGGAGAAAAATCCTGGTGTTTCTCAAGCCGAAAGATAAGAATGATGCATGACAGAGGGATTAGATCTTCTACGCTCTTCTTCCCTTTTCTTTTCGGTCTTTTCTGAGAGAAGAGAATTACCAGTCATCTTGTTCTTAAGGCATCTGAGTGAGGATTCTCTGAGGAGTAGTAGGTCGTGTGGATAATGCAACTATTCTTGCAGCTCTGGGTATAGGAGCAAATTCTGTGAACTTTTGTTGTCTCTGCTTGAATATATATTGATTTGAAGGGGTTGTGGAAGCTGACTAAACTGTAAAAGGTGTGCAGTGTAATATCTGGGCAATGTGTTCATGTTCTTTCCTGTCTTGATTTATTCCATTAGTCTGCTGGCAACCTTGTATGTGTTTGTTTTGATGGCCTCTATTGATCACCTTCTTTTTTTAAATGGCAGGTTCTTGGATTTTCTAAAGATCAGCATGTAGGTAAGTTCAGCTGTTCTAGAGTCGCTGCTTTTATATTATGCTATATGTTTGATAAAACAGTTCTAACTGGATGATGTGTTCCTGGAGSAAGTTAACACAAAGTTGTTAAGAGGTTGCCGGACATCGTCTTCTAGTTGCAGCTGAAGAAGACACTGGTGCCTGTATGGCCCCAAATTGCTCGAGGTTGTTGGGCCCTTATAATCAGTGCCAGAGTCGCTTGTGTGCCCTTTCCCATTGACCTCTGTAGGTTAAAATGACCCAGGTCATTTTACACCATTTGAAAAGTAAGTCTTTTCTTACTTAATTACTACAGTGAACCAGCAGACTTGGAGGGATTTTCTAGAGAATGAGGATGCAGAAAGATGTGGTAAGATTTTGTAGATCTCATGTAGGTCTCCTTTGCAGAGATAGATCTGGTAGGATCTTGTAGGGAAGGAATGAGTTGGATTGTTGTTCTTCTCCGCTGGTACAGCTTGAAGCTGAAAAGAGCTTTTATCTGCAGTCCTGCTGTAGGCTAGTAAAGCAGCACTATTGTTTTGATAAAATGGTTTGCAGCATTGCTTTACTTTAATTCTCATCTTCACACAAGAACAGCCAAGCCTATGTGCTCTCAATTTAAATTCTGCATTTTCTCTGGCTCCGAGTTGGAAGTAGAATGTGTGCCTTAAGCATCCATCCTTTGCTTCTCAATCTTATTTTGCAGAATTAATACCGCTTAGTTAAAAATGATTCAGACCCTGCCTGGAAAAACAGCTTTACATTCTGAAAAAGGCCAGGAGTCCACTGGAGATCTCGATGAAAGAGCAATGGGGAAAGAGTACTGAAGACAGTAGAAAAGGCATTAATTTAGTGCACGCAGAAAATCCTGTGGTTTATATGGATTAGTATTCAAGGCACAACTTGCAGTGTCTTTTTTTTTGATCCTGAATATATATAGTAGCAACATCAGCTATAAGCAGGTAGAAATTGGAGTTTAAGACTGAATTGGTAAGGTAGCTGAGGAGGAAATAGCAAAGCAAGTGGAAATGATGATGAGAGAGAGGAAAATGACCAGTGGGAGGAAAAATGAAATCGCTTATCCTTAGAAAGAGTACACCTGTTCTTGTCCTGCTTGTACTCACTGGTAGCAGCCTTTTAAAAGTAACTGCTATAAATCACCTGAGCTGCAATAGGTTATGCTATATTGCTCCAGCTTTTACAAACCTTTCTTGGGAGATCGTGCCTCAGAAGCRTTCCTAGGCAGAGTACTGGTGAGATGTGCTTGTTTGTACACATTTTTACTACCACTTTAAAAAGAAATGTTGGCAATCCCCGAAAGAAAGCTAATTACAGCTTTGCAGGGGAGATCTTATTACAGTTGTGGATGACATTGCCTTTTGTTTTGGAGCAAAAAATAGAAATTAGCGTGAAACTGTTAAGCAGGAAGCAGGGACTGCATTGTGGCAGTGGCTCTTAAATTATTACTTCAAGAATGTCACTTGCTGGTGATTCAGGATACGGTGATGACAGGGGAGGGTTATTCCAGATGGATGCAAAAGATTAAACAGCATGCAGAAGAAATGAGAGAAATAAATGCATGTTGGGGAGAGAAATAGCAGGGACAGAATGAGTGTTTAAAGAGAATGAGATAAAAATCAACCCGTTCCTCAGTTTTGAGGCCAAACTGGCACCCCCTTGACTCATTAAACTGTTCTTCTGAATCCAGAAATTGGTTCTACAAAATGTCACCTCATCAAACAGCAGAGGGACCTTAAGAGAGGGGGTCAAGGCCAACAAATTATAAGCAAAACCTAGCTATTTTAGTTCTGCCTGTTTTTTAAGTTGGAGACTTAATTAACATCTTTGTGTTTGCTGACGTTTGTATATATGCTGTATTTCCATTCTTCTTTGGCATCAAGCAGGATGGTCATTTAATCTTAATGTATACAGAACCACGGAATGGTTGAAGCTGGAAGGGGTACCTCTGGAGGTCATCAGGTCCAACCCCCTTCTCAGAGCAGGGTGAGCACACAGTAGGTTCCTCAGGACCGTGTCCAGTTGGGTTTAAAATATCTCCAGGGGTAGAGACTCCACAACCTCTGTGGGCAACCTGAGCCAGYGTTCAGCCGCCCTCATTGTAAGAAAATATTTTCTTTCTTCAGATGAAATTTCCTGTATTTAAATTTGTGCCCATTACCCCTTGTCCTGTCACTGGGCACCACTGAGGACAGCCTGGCTCTGTCATCTCTACTCTCCCCATCAGGTATTTATACACATGGATATGCCCCACTTGAGCCTTCTCCTCTCCAGGCAGAGCAGTCCCAGCTCTCTTAGCTTCTCCTTGTTTGTCAGATGCTCTTAATCATCTTTGTGGCCCTTTGCTGGACTTGCTCCAGTATGCCCTTCTCTCTCTTGCGTTGGGGAGCCAAGAACTGGGCCCAGMACTCCAGGTGTGCCTCACCAGGGCCAAATGTCGGGGCAGGATCCCCTCCCTCGACCTGCTGRTGTCACTCTTCCTAATTTAGCTTGAATGTAGACATTTCTGTAAACTGAAGTATTTTATGAGGCACTCCAGTGCTTCTTGAGAGCTTTCACCTCGGAGTTGTCATGCCATAAACCAGGCGGTGCTGTGTGAGCTGGCAGTTGCCCTTGGGTTGCCCCGCTGCCCTCATGCCGTGTGTTGACTCTTCAGGTAGCTGAGAGAAAGCAGCAACTTGTGGTTTCAGCTTCTCCATGTGCTCAGCTGCCTACAGGGCAACTGCAGTACTTGGATCTGTTCTTCGGAAGACGGTAGCGGAAGGTGTGAAGTGGAAGGATGTCAGGGATCTGGGGGAGGTAAAGCATTGACACAGCTCAGCACAGGTGACAGTGCTGTGGAGGGAAGGATTTGCCTCACTGCCATTTAAAATTCTAATGGTGTGGGAACTTATTTTGAGCAGTGCTGGCCTGCCTGTGAGCAAGTTTTTACTTATCTCAAAGTACTTGGAAAAGACTTGAACAATGCTTATTCATTTGTGATTTAGTGCAGTATCGAGGCTTGTATCCTAAGACATGTCCTAGGAGTGTCCCTCTGGGCCAGACCAGTCCATTAACTCATAGTATATTTGCTATAGGCTTCTGTATTCCTCCCCCCCGCCCCATTTCTATCCATAGCTGGTATGCTTTCCCTCTTAACTCCCATCTTGATTGGGACTTAACGCTGTATTTTTGTCTTTATTTTGATTTTTCTTTTTATCAGTTGGAGTTCTGTTCCTTTGCTTTAAACCCATGCCAGTAAAAAAATCCCCCAGGAAAACAGTTGAGGGATTTACAGAAGTTATCACTCAGGTTTGCTTAGAATCAGGAGTTGGATAAGAAATTTGTACAAAACATTTGTTTTTACATCTGAAGAGAAAGATGCTTCTGTCACTCTCTTCCTGGTTTACTGAAGGATCTATGTGTTTGATAGTTGCCAAATGCTTACATTATGATGTTGGTGATCTAAATCAGGGAAAGAAATATTACTTTTAGTGAATTTGCAAAGATTAGTATTGGAAGCAAGAGGTGGAATTTTTTTTTWAAATCTGTATAAATTCTGTAGGAACTACTAAACTTGTAAAATGTTGGCTCACTAACTTCTGAATGATACCACATTTCAAAGGATGATATTTAGGAAATCCAACATATTTCAGTGGAAATTTAAGAAAAGCAGTTTATTGAGGTATGTACATTTTGATAAAAATAGATTTTAGTTTTCCCATTGTAATCTGCCTCTGTTTTTCTTACACTGATATTGGCAATTTGAGAAATAACTAGTAATTTCAGGGGAAAGCCTGTGATATTTAAGCTCCATCATACAATACTTAAACAACTTTGTCAGTCTGAGTTAATCAGTTGTAAGATTTGTTCTCTGACTCACAGTTAAAATGAGTTAATGAAATATGAATATTTTGTTTTGCTATAGTTGAGGTTCTTGTAAATTATACCAGCATCTTAAAGTATTAGGGTTGGTTTTACAATTAAAATGAAGGTGTCACCTTAGCATAGGAAAAACCTGACAGAAAACTTGTTAAGGTGATATGATAACTAATAGCCTTGTTGAGGGTCACTAGAAGAGCGCAGTTTTGGCTGCATTAACCAAGTCTTGGTAGAAATGAACACAAATGCATTAAGAATGTGGTATGATAAACCATTTCTGCAAAAAGATTTGTCTAATAATGTTAGCAACATTTGTATCTAACACAAGAAACTCAAACTGATACAAAACAGAAGATCTCATACTGGTACATAAGGAAGCCTTAGCCTCTTCTTTTATCCAAAGACAGGAAGCATTTGGCAAAGGTCTTAAAGTCCAGAGTACAAAATACCTAGCACTTCTTTTCATAAGGCAATTTCATTATGTTTTGTCCTCACATCTTCAATTTTAGACTCCTTAGGTTTGAAATATTATGATTTTTTTTAAACTTTTTAAATAATCTTGTTTTTCAATAAGAAAAAAATAGACTTGGTGGGGAAACCTGGAAGTGCTGTATGATAAGAATGTCCATTTTTTTTCTAACTATTAAAAACATTTTCTGCAGTGCTCAGTGAAAACTAGAATTACGCTGAATGAGGATTGAGCAATTTCTGCATATGTTATGTCAAAATTGGCAAATAACAAAAATGTTGACAAAGCAATGTTGTCTTTACTTGCACAGTCTTTGGGTTTTTTTTTTTGTTCGTGTGAGTTGTAGTGTTTTTTTTTTTTTTTTGGCACTCCTGTATTTCTGTGTGTGCAGGTGGGATAGTGCTCTGATAAAGATCAGCTGCTCAATATTTCAATTTGCCCATGCCACCTCTGGTTCAGATTACCTGCATCCATTTTCTGCAGTGTGCGCAGAATTGCTTGTTTCCTCAAAGCTGCTCTATGGCACTCTTTATCATTGTATCTGCATACTTAAAACTATAATGAATTTATTTTACACTGCTGCTGTAAGATTAGATAGCTTTTTATTATCTGTTTACAGAAGGGGAATTGAGGTATGAAATGATTAAGGCTAAACCAGTTGAACATCTAGGTCTTCATATGCAATATGGGACACGTAGGTCTGATTTTTCATGGTGCTGGATATTTTTGTAGCCCTCTCCAAATAATGAGGACAAACCTGTTGTGTTTTTTTTTTTATCAAGTCTGGTCTGAAGTTTATTTTAAAAATATTTATTTTGCATTATCTTAAGCAAATGCTAGAATCCTTCTTTCTGCCAGAGATGGCTTTGTGCCAGCGTTTGGCCATCTTTGCTTTATGTGATCAGTACGTTGTTACCTCTGTAGTAGCTGCAACTGCTTAGCACTTCTGCAAGAAAAAGCCTCAATTCAGCAGCTGCAAAGGACAAGCCCCACAGCTGCAGTTTGTAGACACTTTGTCTTAAGATTTGGGAGATCCTGTATAGCAGTCCTGCTTATTCTGTGGACCTAGATGTTTTTATTTTTATTTTTATTTTCTTTTTTAAACCTGTCCATCTGGGAAATGCTGGCATTTTTGAGTCTGTACAGTTATTGTATATATAATCCTTGTTCTGTGTGGTTGGTTTGTTTATGTTATTAAATACATCATCCATTATATGGAATAACAGTAATCTTTTCATATGTCATATATTGAATCTTAAGATCCAAAATTTCAGCAGTTGGCTGTTACCTTCTGTATGTATGATTGAGATAGAAAATGTAGGAGTCTGGTGGACTTCACAGCTGTTCCCAATTGCATCTTTTGACTCCAGGCTTCTCCCAGCTTTAGTTTATTTCCAGCTTCTACCACTACTAGAGTTCTTCTGTCCCATCCTTCCCCCTCAGCAGGTATCTGTTTCCCTGACACTTCCACGCTACTTTTCTCTAAACTCCCTTTTGTGTTGGCTGCCTCTGACATCTTGTCTCATCTCTGCATGCCAGCGAGCCGCTGTTGCAGCACTGCGTGCTCAGTTCTTGTGCCATCCGCTGCAACAGGTCAGGAGGATGAGCAACCGAAAGTGAAATCCTGCTCAGCTGCTTCAGCTTACAGGTGGAGCACCCTCAGCGGCTCTCTGGGACTAGTGCATGCTGTCTTCAACGGATGCACGGACGGCGGGTTAGGAAGGGTATGAGAGTACCCTTTGTTTGCATTCAGGAGAAAATAGTGCTGCAGGCCTCCCCAAAAGGATGCCTATGAGTAAGATTCTTCCCTGCCAACTCTTTTTTTGTTTTAAAAAGGCTGCTAACTTAATTATATTTTCAGGAGAACAGCAGCCACGCTGGTTCGGATCAAGGAGACTGGTTAGCCTAGTTAACAAAACTGTATTTACCTTAGATAGAATTAAAAGTCTATAAACTAAGCTGTGTGCAGTGAAATGCTGAAGTACTTAYTGGGAAGGGGGAGGAGTATGGAAAAGCGCAAAAATATTTCTTCCTTCCAGAAATCAACCCTGGAAGAAGGGATATGGTAAGGATGGAGAGAATCCTGTTATATTCTGATGTATCTATGATGGAAATCTGCAATAAAATACAGACTCTGTTAAACATGAAAAAAGCTGCATGGACCCTCTCTGCTTGCTTTTTTTTTTGTTTCTTTCTGAGAAGCAAATATCTGAATATTGCCGGGGGGTGGCAGTTACTGGCCCAACCATAGTGATATGGCTGACAAAAGAAATAAGATTATTCTGCTGCACTTTCAGTCCATCCCTTGTTTTCTGTTTCCATGGATATCTCGGATTCAGGGAGGGGGGTAATGTAGAATTAGCATCTCCCAATGTATGGATAACTATACCAGAAAATTCCTGTTGAGCTTGACAGCTGATTCCTTCTTTTTAAGGAATCTGCATTTGTAGCTTCAATACCACATTATTAGCAGTAGGACTACAGTGATTTATTATCCCTAATGTTTTGCAGTGTAAAGTAATATGATTTAATAGCACATTGTTCTGAATTTCATGGAAATATATATCCAATACAAAAGTTACTGGTAGCATCCTTTATAGAGCAAAACTTAGTGAAGGCATTTGGCTTTAAGTTCAGTTGGTCGCGGTACTTAATTGTGGCGATCACTGTACTTCCTCTGACTGGATTAGAAAATCGTACCTGTTATTGGAAAAATACTGCAGCACTTACAATGATTGTTGTTATACATGTTTAAAATGTTGTTGAAATTGAAAACTATAATTACTCAGTTTTATTCACAGAAGCAGGTTTTATCTTTTATTACGTAAGTATCCATGGATCTCGGAGTATGTTCTGTGACCTTCTGGGGTTATTTATCTTGTGCTCTTCATGCACTAGAGCTTGTGTGCTTTAATCTGTGTTTGCTGAGAAGCTGCCAAATTGCCTCTTCTCTTCTGTGCCAATCTAACTTTTTTTTTTTTTTGTGTAATCCATGTTCTGATTGATGTATTAAAGGTTTTGTAGAAAAAATGTGAGCCATCTGTATCAGTATTTGCTTATGAATCATATTTTATGATATATTCATCAAATATATGTTAAGACCTTATAAACACTCAGCTGCTGTATATAAGAATATATACTTAACTGAGTGTTTAAATCTACTTTAGCACRTTAGGATGAGTGCGATGTGGTGCCTTTTTCATGTGTGTGTTCCCTTGGTTTGTTAATCCGAGGCTTTCGGATCCAACTACGTAAAGCGTTGACAAATTRATGGAGATTAAATAAATCTGATTTATTCAATTTTCTTGTCTGTGTAAGTAGGTCTGAAGGACTGAGAACAATAAGGAAGTTGCTTGTGGTACAGAAAAAGTCTTTTGAAACACTGGAATAACTAACTGTCGCTGATATGAGATCTGATTCTGCACCAGAGAATTAAATGAAAAAARAAAACATTGACTTCAGCATCACTAGGGCTTGTGTGAATGAAGTCAGTGCCAAGACTTGATGACAAAACAGCACATCCAAATTGCGCTTTCAGATCTTAAGTACTGATGTAAAATCAGAAGTTCACAATTAAAAAATTCAACGGGCGACAGACTTCTTTCCACAATTACATCAATAGCAGTTTCAAAACTGTTTCGCTGCTTAAGGTTGCACACTCTGCAGTCTCTCCCCAYACGAACACTAGTGGCAAAAAAATGACAATTTTATCCTGAGTTTGTGAAACATTTGCCTAGGCAATTTTTAAGCCAATATTGCTGGAATATAGCTGYCTAGGTCAGGAAGGAAAGATAGCAAGACAGACCAGGTGGAAGACATCACGTAGGACAGTGATACATTAGTTTACGCTGAATTATTTCAAAGTGCAGTCTGGTTGTTAGTTAAGACTTTGCTTCAAACTTTCCTGAGAGGCAAAATATTTTATTCTTTGTTAAAATATAAGAAAAATGTATGTTTTAAGAACTATTGAAATTAGCCAAAATATTTACTGTGCATATACACATATGTATATGATTTCCCCTTTTTTTCCTTATTTATAATGTATGTAGAGAGTCTTCCTCATTGGTATAGTTTGTTATGCTAGAAGCCTCAGGTAGACTCATAACCCCCTTTTTTATCATGCTGTACAAATAAATTCGTATTTATAATGAGGCAAAAATAACTCGGTAGACTAAAATATTGATATAAAAACCTGTATGTTGTTGGGAACAACATTACTTTTTCCCTAGAATCTTGGTGTCTCTGATTTCCTGTAATGAGCTCGTTTTCTTTCACTGCTTTCTTCAAAACCACTGCTCTGGTTTTGTGCAGGTTGTGTGAGGATGTACTCCAGTTAAGTGCAGTTGTTCATGAAAACATGATAATATTTYGGCCCCATACACTGCCGTGGGCAAGGCACTGGGGTTCAAGAAAGATGTGGTCCAGCTGGTTTAGGGGAAGGAAACGGATAATAAGACATCTAAGAAAAGTGACCTTTTGAGAAGTCTTATTGTCTGTTTCCTTCCCCTAAAATAAGCACGCTTGTTTACTGATGGGAGAAACAAATATTCAAATATGTGAAAGACTGATGCCAGGAGAGAGGCAATAATCTGCTTTCTATTCATAGTGGATAGGACGAGAAGCTTAAACTGCAGCTAAAAGAATGGGGGTTAAGATATTGTTTTTTAAAAAAAAAAAAAAAAAAAAAAAGGGCAGAAAACTTTCCAGTGGCAAGAATAGCGAGCGCTGGAATAGATTGCCTGGAGGCTCTGAGGAGCAGGTTGGACAAATCTCTGTCTGGATTGCCTTGGAACAGGGCTTGGGCTACCTGACCTCTTCAGGTCCTCTTCTGTGCTTTTTTGTTTGTTTGTTTGGGTTTTTTTTGGGGGGGGGGRGGGTTGGCGGTTTTTTTTTTKTTGTTTGTTTTGTTTTTTTTTTTATTAGGACTTGTATTCCTTAAGGATCCATACAGTCTGTAAGTCCAAATTTAGTATGCATATATGATACTCTGAAGTTCCCAGTTCTTTATTTGCAATAAAATTTTGCAGGCCACTAAGCCCTGCTGGCCCATGGCTGTTTGTATTTTGGTATTTACGCTCTCCAAATTGGGATCATTTTTGTGCTGTTTCTGCTTCTGTATGCTGGAGAAGTAGCTGTTTACCTAATGGAACGKTTTCCTACAAAGTAATCAAGAAACAATTCTGTTTCAGAGGCCAGTTCTGCTTCTTCGCTTAATCTCTTTTCAGATGCACCCTCGGAGTACAGGTGGTGGTAAGGAGGAGATGAATGTCTGGAAAATGCCAATTTAGGGGCATAAGATGCATTTACATTCAGTCTGGGAATATACTTGCCGCCTGTGAGTCAGCAGCGTCAAACAACTATGCAGCGGAAGAGAAAATGATAAAATAAAAACGACAGAAGTGACAAAATGAGTGCAGATTATGTAATCAATGTTTCTCCTTTTATCAAAATAATTATTTCAAACCTTAATGAGCTTTGCCAGCCAGTGGTAACATTTTGAAGTATTATATTAATAAGCATTCATTGAATTTTGTTAGTTTTGATATAATGTTAATTTTCAGTAACGCGGTATTAATATCTAGATGGCATTTATCACATATACTAAATAGTAGAAGTACTGAAAAAGGTTAAATATGGATTTTAAGATATGCATGAAAAGAAAAGCCTTTTTATTATATTAAATGAGATCATATYGGTGAAATACGTTGTTGTTACAAGATGGAGATCCCTTGGTCCCATGCAGAGAGGCTGGGTGACATACCGAAAATGGGGTATCTGTTTGTAATGGAGCTGTGTGATCCTATGTGGTTTATTACTGCTAATTTATTTATCTTGGCACTGATTCATACGCCCTAGCAATTTTAAGGTCTTGCAGGACCATTACATCACCTGGGTTAAACTCTGCATAATATAGGCTCTTTCTGACTTTATGCGGCTACCCCTGTATTAAGCTAGTACTTACTATAGAGTGCATCTTCTAGAAGTGTTTGGTCTTCATTTACAGACATGGAAAGACAAAGAAGCCACATTTCACTCTAACTTCATCAGTAGTTAATGACCCTCATTGCTGAAAAATGTAATTAAGCTCTATTTCTAATATGAATTTGTCTGGCTTCAGTTTCCAGGCATTGCCTCTGGTTTCTGCTTCAGAGCTCCAATACTTTATTCTTGGTGAGATGTTTATACTCTCTAATGAAGTCACCTTTCAATTCTCTTGTTCTAAACTAATCAGACAGCTCTTTAACTCTTGCTGTAAGGCATTTTCTCTAGCCCTTTGTTATTACTGTATCTATATGAATTGTTCTGGTTGCATTTTTATAAAAACATTTAAAGGAGAACTGCACATACAGTGCTAACATCCGCCTCCCCAGTGCAATACAACATACTAAAATTGATACTCTTGCTGTTTTCCTGTTGATTTATCGAAGGATTGCCTGTGCCACTTCATTTCTGTGTCGCCATCCTAGGAGCGCAGGTTCACCTACTTGCTCACTGGGAATTTTTTGGAAATGTTCCCCTTCAGAACATGCATAGAGTTCTACAGAATAGGTTAGAATATTTTATGTCCAGTTACGAACTTTATATTTGCTGGAATAAATTAATTTTGCCTGAATAAACCCCAGTCATTAAATGATTACTCTGAGTGCTAAGCTTGCCGGACAGAATTTGTCAGATTTTATTTGTTGACAGCTCAGTGGTGAAAATGCTGAATATGATTGGATCTGCACCTTGAGTAGAAATGTACTTTCACAATGGCAGCTATTTTTATGAGTTTATATGCTTAATATGGTCTGTGTAGTGTTTTTTAATCAAACTGTTGAAAGTGACGCCTCCTCCAACCCCCTCCTATGCTTCCTTTTTAGAAAGAAAATAACAGATGATTGTTTGAGAGAGCTTGCCTTCCATAATACATCTTTGACTTTCCTGAAGCCTTTCATGCAAATTTAGCAAAATACAAGGGAATATGATAGGCTCAGTGCCTGAGGGCATGGGCTTTTTTTGTTTAAAAAAAAAAAAAAATTTGTAAATTGCTACTAGCTAGGGTTCTCCTGTACTTGCTAGTATTAGCCATACCACGACTGCTGATAACCAGATGATCAGCTTCCAGTTCTGCAATTAGTTCATGTTTAACTGTCATAATGAGATGCCAAGCAGATACCTGGGATGTAGGATGCAGCAATGTTTGTATTTAAAAAGTGTCGATGATCTATTTTCATGAGTTCTAATGATGTCTTCACTGCTGATTGCTGGAGATCTCTTGCAGGTATCTTCCAAACTGAAGTTCCCTCTGACCAGTTTTTATTTCCAAATTTTATTTACGCGTATTGTCCTGTTTTCTGGTTTGACTTGGTTACGTGCAGCACATCCCTGTTGGTAACAAGCACAGTGATCCATATGTTTTTAGGTTCAGAGTTAACAATAACTTCAGCGATTGTGATTGGAGACAATCATATTTTGGGGTTGCATCATCTGATGGCTGTTGCTATAAATGTATGTGGTCACCTGCATCATACTTAGATGCAATTTACATTGATTTTTATGACAATAAGATGCCTCAATACCTGGGGAAGATGGTCGCCCTTGTGTATTTTAACTTCTGTTTTAGCGTAGGTAAGATTTATTGCATGGTTTGGTGAGCTGGAGTCTGCACTATCACTGTATTTCTTGATCATAAGGAAAGAGGAAATTTGTAATACTCTAATCTGACCTGTATAAAATACTCGGAATACTTCCCTGCATTACTGCATGCATCAGAGCTCCTATTTAAGAAAGCCACCTGAAGCTGCTTTTAAAAATTGGCCTGCGATCATTGCAGTGGCTAACTGCCCTTGCTTTAAGAACAAAAAAAAACCCAACTATTTTCTCTTCTGAATTTGTCCAGCTTCAACTTCCATCTACTAGGTCTTGTTTGACCTTTGGCTGCTCTATTGAAGAGTTTGTTTTGAAGCTTTTGTTCCCATAGGTACATACCTAATACTTACAGGCAAGGACTGAGCTACTTGGTAACTTCCTCCTTGGTATAATAAATAAATTCAGTGTTCTGACTTGGTAGTAAGAGATGTTATTTTCAGTCTTAGTAATTCTTGAAGTTCTTTTTTGGCCTTTTAACATTTTGAATTGTGGATGTTGGTAGAGACATACGATCTGTCATACTGGTGCCACATAAAGGCATACCGTGATCTCCATTTTTAACCCTCTTTCTGTCTAGACATCTAGTAAGTTATGATAGTCTTCATGCCTATCTAATTACACACCATAATTCCATAATTCCCTGTAATTCCAACACTTTTATATAAAATTCCCTTGTATTTGGTCCTAAATAGGTAGCTTTTCATTATCTTTGTCGCCTGTGTTGACGTCCTTCAAATGCGTGATCCAGATCTGTCCGTCAGTGGCGTATCCTCTTCCTGTTTACCATTTYCCCCGGTCCCTCTGCCAGCTGTGGCTTGTATCAGCAGCAACTATTTGTCTTCTGGGTCATTGGTAAACTGTTAAATAGCAAAAGGCCAAGAACTGTCCTCGGTGGGTCCTACTTAGTTACGATTTTGTGTTAAATAATGGCTTTTTAAAAATTAATTTTATTATGTTTGTAAATGAGTTGGATTTTTTTTAATCAAAATGAGTGGACAAATCATTTGTCTTTGCAAATGCCAGATATATTGCATCTACACTCTTTTCACATTTAGTATTACATTCACCTTTTTTTTTTTTTTTTAAACTCTGTGCTTCCTGTATACATACATCAATTTTAATGCTGGCAGTCACATATTCTGATTTGTTCATGTAAATAATTTTTTAAGAATTTAGAATCTAAAACTGCTGTCTCTCAAAACTAAGATTAATGAGGAAATCCTCATTCCACTGAAGCTCAGAGCAAAATTGCCATTGACTTTTGTGGGGCTCATATTTTACATATCTGGGCCTATGTACATGGAGCCTGCATATCTGGAGACTCYCAATAGCATATATATATCCAGCTTTGTTTCTATACTTAGTAATTTAATTTATTGAACTGTTTATTCTAATACTAATATAGGAAGATAATAGGTCTCTGCCTTTCATGCTGGCCAACTAACGAGTAGTGTCCTAAGAAATATTTTGCTGTTTTAAGGATTTGAATGTGCTGTCTGAAATTGAGAGACTTGGAAAGAATGCCTTTCCCTTCTGTGCTGAAAGCTACCTTGTCGGTCCTCTTGTGGTTGCGGAGCAAATGTAAGTTAGTGCAGACAAGAGCAAACGGGATTGTGTTAGTGATGACCAACATAAGGGCATTCTCAGTGGGGTCCGTAACTTACTGTCAGTGCCTAATTGGATGTTACAGTCGCTAAAAAGTTGGACTTGGCAGGTTGATTCAGGGCAAAGCAGTGCCTGTACTGCCACTGGGGATCAGTCCTTGCGAAGGGCAGTTTGGCGTTCCCGGGGGAGCTGCCCAGAGCTGTCGGCGAGATGGGTGACGCCAGGGATGTGTCTGCTGCCCACCCTTCACGGGAGGTGGAGGAAGGAGGAACTGTGCTTGACGTACCTCTAGAGGATGAGGGCCAACTCCTTGATGGCCAGTTATTGGAGCCCTTTTCTCGATGGTAAGTACGCTGGTTGTGGTTTGGTCTTTTTACAATGTGTTTAGGATAGTTTCTCATACTTTGCGCGGCAGCCTACAAATGGGGAGGCTAGGGTTCAGCTCTTCCTTCAGCACGAGTGGATTCAAACCCACATGTCCTTCTTGCAGAGGAGACTGAGCTGTTTATGGGCAGATGGAGGAGAGAGGGAAGGAGGATGCCTTCTGTTCCTTCCTCTGCAGCTGGAAAATGGGCAATCAAAAAGGCAGGTCTTGGAGTCAAAGGGAGAGCAAACCCATTTTCGGCATGCAGAATAYGCTGATAGTTTATTTAGTGAACATGTAATATGTTTATTTAACAACCAGGTTTAGTTTATATCTTTGACTATTAAATCACTTAAGGTTTGTTATTTTATTATAGTTCTGCTTTATTGCAGTAGTTGCTCTTCAACAATTTCTTGTAAAAGCATTTTCCCATTTTACAGCATTTTATGATGGTCGTGCCTTTTTTAGCCCCACATGTGAGTAGAAATGTTGTTTAGGTTTTAGGGTTATTTTCTTTTTTCTTTCAGCATCCCTGTGGATAATCTTCACTCTTAAGATACAGAATTATGTTAAACCCAGAACATTCTTTCCTCCTATGCTTTTTAAAAAGTAATTTAGAAATGTTTTTATTACTTAACTTGCTATTTACAATAACTCCTATAGATGTGTTATTGATACACTTCATCACTTTTTAAATTTAATAATTGCTAGTTTGTAAGTCGCTACCATTAATTTCTCAGTTCAGTGTTGTGTTGGAAAAAATGTTATCTTCCTACACTTATAAAGAACTTAAAGCAATAGATACAAAATATGTGAAGCCTCTCCACTCATCTTTTGTTTCTCACATTTAATTTTTTTTACCTGTTTTACAGTTTACTTGTAATTATACTCCGCATTAATACTTCACTACTAATTGCTTTAGTAGTGGGAGTCACTTACATGCTTCCGTTTGGATCGATGCTGACTACTGTGATGGGTTTATTGTACAGGAAGTAGATGTTTAAGTCATGCTACTCTCCCTTAAACGCCTCTGCTTGCAGGAAAGAGGTAGAATAGGAAAACACATTTCATTCAGTTAACCCCAAACCTCATTTTTTCCCTTGGTGTCACAACTTTGGCCATACCTGTCTTTGGGATGCCATCGGTCCCATTTGCACCTACAGCTCAGCTTGTACGCTTGTGTATTTTGTGCTCTTCCCTAACATTTGGACGTAAAGTGATGTGTTACCAACATGCAGCAGCACATGAATATTAATAAGTTGGAAGCACAGGTAAACACTAGTATAAAATGAAAGCCACCAGAAATGTTTGGCTCGCTAGTTTTCATTTTCTTTATCCTTTTTTCAGTTGGCCCCACTATTAAGCATATTGAAATGTGTTACCAAATTTAGCATTTGATTTCTGTGAAAGACTGTTTGCCTCAGGATTCAGCGGTAGCTTGCTGCTGGAGATGTGGGCTCTGAATGCCTGTATTTGGGTCATTCTTAAGTACACTGGAAAGGCCCAGGAAATGAGGAGGCTTCACTATTGCCTCAGAATAACTTTTAATCTATGGGTCCTCCTCCCACCCTATGATAAGTATGGATATTTCTGTCACCCTGTTTTTTTTTGTTGTGGTGTGGGTTTCTTTGTGGGTTTTTTGGTTGTGGGGTTGGGGTTTTTTTGGTTTGTGGGTTTTTTTGGTTTGTTTTAAACTTTTGTGCTATCACTATCTATAATATCTGGAGGATGGAAAAAAAACCTTCTTCCAGTTGGGAGCAAAAAGTCTGGTACATGCAATGAGATACTGTTCACAAACTTTCACGGAAAGCTCTGTTTTATTTATAAACTCTGGCATTAGAATTGTTTTTAAAGGAACAGTGTTTAAACTCTTATTTGTCAGATAATTATGATCCTGAACGTATTTCCAAAGCTCAGGCTTTGTGCATAATATGCACACAATATTAGAGCATAATATTTATTATGTTTTTGTAGGTCCAGAGGGGGAAGAAAGGTGCAAAGTAAGTGAAGGCTATCTCAATGATTTCAGCGGTTGAGGGACGAGGGAACATTTTCATCTTAGAGGCCGTGGGTTGAGTTTGAGAGGAATGTTTCTGGGAAGAGAGTAAGTATAGACTGAGATATGTAATGATTCAAAGTTTGTTAGTAAAAGCCATGTGGAGAAATTGCTAATTTTGGGCTGATAGGTCAGCTCTGGCAGTTCTTTACAACCTGACAAACTTATTTCCTGCTAATTGTACGTGTTCCAATTATGTTCAAGAGAAATTTAATTGGAATCATTCTAGAAATCGCATCCAGTAAGGAAGAGTTAGGGAATACAGAGTTTTAAAATTGGTATATAGCAGCAAAAGATAAAGCAGGGAATGTGACTCTAGGGCAATTTTAAGTGATATGCCAAGGTAGGCAATCCAGGCATGGGCATGGTGACTTCTCTCCAGGCTCTGCTAGACTCTGTACATCTGCAAACCCCGTGTGTCTTTTCTGGGTGTCACGAGGGGTGTGTGTGTGTGGGGGGGGGGTTGGTTGGTTTGTTTGTTTTGTTTGGGGTTTTTTTGTTTGTTTTGTTTTTTGTGGTTTTGTTTGTTTGTTGTTTGTTTTTTTTTGGGGTGTTTTTTTTGGGCCAGTGAGAGCGCTTTTTTGAAGCTGAAATGCAGGAGCATTGCAAAAACAGAAGTAAAGATGAGGGTATTTTTTTTTTTTTTTGTGTTGTTTTTTTTTTTTTTTTCCAATTTGCAAATTCCTCCTGAGTTCGGCTAACAGAATTGGTTATGCTGCCACAGTGCCAGGAAGGCTCACAGGGTTGTACAGGTATAGGCGAGGCTGTATTTTGGCTTGCTGTGTTTGAGCAGTGATACAGAAGGAGAGGACCCAGGCTGACTTTTGGATTACTTATGTGTTTGTGGGAGGAGATTTTTAGAGGAAAGAAAACATTATTTGCAGCAAATCTCTTTGTACACTTTGGGTCAGTGAGGCAGTAGAACCTCCAACACCACTAAATCTTCTAAAAATAATGTATCAGAAAGAAGTTGTATAACTCATATTGTTTCAGTAGGCTGGGTGCTAAGGTGTTTTGCTGTCCTGTTTAGAAAGAAGAGCATTAAACAGCTTTGTAGAGATGTGACAGAGGTGCAGGATACCAATCCTATGCTAAGTAGAAGTTGATTTAATTTTATTAATGTAAGGGAAAGCATTTTTAAATGCACTGTTTGAATTCTTTGTCTTGGTTTTTGATTTTTATGAGATTGGTTAAAAATTCATGACAATAGATAATTCAAACTCCCTTGAGTTAATGCCTTTTTCAGAAGTTATCACCCATTAGCTAGGAGGCATAGGAGTGTGTCCATGCTTACCTACTACAATGCTGACGATGAGCTCACTCTAATCAGAGGTGAGCAACCTAAGTGCTACAATAAACTGGCTCTTGGTATAGCAGGAGTTTGTGTGCCCCTAGGGGATGGTGACCCATGTTGAGAGGGTGACTGTTCAGTCTGGGCAGTCTTGCCTCTTGGAGAAGGCAAGTATCACCAGCGGGCTCATCTGTAGTCCTCCCAAAGTATAAGTTGGTAGCAGGTTCATCTCAAGCTGTGGTTCACAGTTCTTCCTCTGAATGGCACATGGTGGGGATTGGGAACAGTCTATCGCAATATGCTATTTGGAATACATGTTTTAAATTACTGAGCCATAATTTAAATCTCCCTGAAGCCAAGTGTAGAACTTCATAGTTATGCGACTTTCTCTTTATAGAAGTTCCTTGCTTTCTCCTTTCCCCTTCCTCCTTGCAAACAAAATAGAGAATGATGACCACAATTGAAAGAAATGTGCTTTGGGAAATGGAAAGCAGGAGAAGTAGATAGAAAGCTGTTTTAAGAAAAAAAAATCATTATTATAACTGAAACATTGGAGTAAAATGTTAACTTGTTTTTGCAAAACATTATCTTAAAGTTGGCTGCTTATCCAAGAGCAGAATAAGGAATTACCCTTTTTAGACAGTAAGTCATCTAATAAGACAGACTTATATGACATACCGCTCTTAACTGGTAAATTGGATAAGCAGTTATAGTTTATCTCAGGATTTAAATAAAATTTATATCACATATGTTATCACTAGTAAATATATATTAAGGAGACATTTGTTTTGGTGCTGTGTAATGCAGTGATTTGCATGGTATGCTTCCTCCATTGCTGCTTCTTTTACCTGTTCTTTTGCTGAATTACAATCCTTCAAGTTTTGTTACTTCTATTCATTCAGGATCATGAAACTCATTAAAAAAAAAATACATGTGCATACATCACAGTTAAGAGTGAAGGCTCTTATGCTTGTATTCCTTATACCCTTTTTGTCATATGTTTTAAAGGAGCAAGCAGGAGAAAAGAGATCAAAATGAAAATTGGGAAGCAGTCAGCTAAAATTCTTTTAATGAGAAAATTTGGATTAATAAATACACTGTTTAACTGAATTATTGTTTAACACCAGTCTCTATTTAAGTGTAGTTTAAATGTTAAGAATAGGTAAATGAAAGTGAGACTAAAAGGGAGTATGTTTCATAAATGTGGATGAGAATATAGTGAATATATGAAGTGTGGAGGAAGATAAATGAAAAAAATTAATTGAATTGTACAATGAAACTCTTAAGTAAATATTTGAAGCAAAGAATAAAATTCAAACTCTTAAAAAAAAAAAAAAAAAGTTCAAGTGCTGGAAGTCTGTGAGTGTAAGAGCACTAATATACCCAAGAGAAGGCAAGACAGGAGGGGCTATTTAAGTTACTACACTAATGTTAATTCAGATATATCTAATGCTGGGAGTGTAGCAAAACAAAAGTTGACTCTGGAAAGCTTGTTTGCTAGAGGAAGCCTTTACTACTAAAGGCAATAGTAGAGGAGAACTTGAACAAGTACATTAAAGATGAACTAGAGAATGTCCAGATTTAGCCAGGTACATCTCATCTCAACACAAGGATTGCATGAAGAAGAAGATACCTTTGCCTCTTTGCCGAGGGGAATTGAACCTTTACCTCAAACTGCTCTTGTGAAGCTGATAGTATTTTTTAATTATTATATTTTTTTTAGTCATTAGTCAGATGCATCAAAAACTTCCCATCTCTCTTGCAGCCTATGTCAACACTTTGAACATTTTACCGCAAGTAGGATGTTTTTCACTTTCCATTCTAAAACGTAAAGTTTGTGCACATTTTAGCTCTACCTACTACAACTGTATTATATGGTAAATAATACATTCGAGAGCTTTCAAAGCTTGGCCCTAGCAAGGTCTTTGGCAAGCCTAGAAGTTTGAATGCCCTACCTGTCTGTGCTCAAGGCATGTTAGGTGTTTCTTGTATATGCATCTGTGTAAAGCTGTGAATTCTTTGACGTCGGTAATGCTCTCGTGCCAGCTGGCTGCCCATTAAATTATGAAATGCTGTGTGGCATGTTTCTCTGAGGAAATGCGTCGCCTCACTTCTGACTGTATTAATTCTTTTTTATATGAATAGCATCAGAAGCTTTAGTAATAAATAGCCAATTTAATTTGCTCATTGATGCACCTCTAGACAGATAGCACTGCTCTTCTTTTAACCGATATGTTATAGGAACTGTAAGACCTAGTGATTAATTACTATCAGAAGAAATTTAGTCTAGTTATCTGTAGATAAATCCTGAAATGTTTGATCTCTGAATGTGGACTTTTTTCCTGGTACTTACATTATGGTGTGGCAGTGGAGGATCTTTTTTTCTTGTGCGTAAGTAGCTTTCTGTCTTGACTCCTGTTTCATAACAAATATTTGTGTGGGTTTTTTCT